>JAABOM020084993.1:0-30540 GCA_011800125.2 Solanum clarkiae | reverse complement strand
CAACTTTCGACGCTCATCATGGGTCATCCGGAAACAGTCACGCTATGTTTTTAAACATAGGGGTCAGACTGCGTACAGCCGACCCCCCCTCCTACTCCGCAATGGGCGGGAGCCTTTGAGGCATTGGGGTAATGTTGTTGTTTGCTATTAAATTATTAAAAGGACAAATGAAGATCGTAAAAAACTTTTACAATTTTATTGAATCAAATGGTAACTATCTATATTAATTTCTACGTGTGTTACCTTTAGGGTTAACTTTATGTAACTACACGTTTTATATTATGATGTTAATGAATGACAGCTCTAACTCTAGGTTTTTCTTGTTTTTCATTTCATTTTATGAATGGAAAAGGGCTTAAAATGCGCTTGAATTATTATAATGGTATAAAAATGTCTTTCATCCACCTATTGGGCGTAAAATGTCTTTGTGATCCACCTTTGGGTTCAAAAATATCGTTGTCATCTATCTTTGAGTCCAAAAATCTCCTTTTCTTTAACGGATAATTAATTAAATATTTTAAATAATTTTTTTTAACATGTGGCGACCCCTCATTGGTTACAATTTAATTATTTAAAACTAATTGTAAATAATAGACGACCCGGCTCAATATGCAAGTTTTCTATTGCATCTTGTGAGGATATGAGAAAGGACAACAGGGCAATTAAAATATACCAAATTCTCAGGATTTTTGTTTACGATGAACAAATGATATTCAATTATAAGATCATTACATGTTGTTTTTTAAGCTCTGTTTACTTTACGGATTATGAGCTTTAAAAGGGTACCCTCTTAGTCACAAAATATATTTATAGAAATTATACTTGTGAAGAAGACCGGATGACAGGTCATTTTTTTCGAAGTCACTTCCAATAGTAAATTTCATCAATGCAATGCAACATATGTTTAAAAGTTTCCCGATCATAGTCATCTTTTAAATTGGCAATTTAGCAAAGGGAATGGCTGTTTGCTGTAGCTAGAGCAACAAGATTGTCCATTTATTCTTCATTTTCCAAAGAAGGCAATCTTAGTGATTTGTTTGCTAAAGGCGAGACTATTTCCACTCTTTTTAATGTTCTCGGGCTTGGAACAGGAATTCACTTAGCATCCACTATTTGTTCATCAATGCAGGGGAAGGTACTATTTTATTAGCATTCAAGGTATATTATTCTACAGTTGTTCTTTTCTTATTTGATCCATTTAGGGGTTACATAGAGGGGTAGAGGCACACCCAGGAAGTATTGGGGGAGGTGATCAGACAAAATATGACGAAACTGTATCTCATCTAGGACATGACCTTAGATAAAAAGGAGTGAAGGTCAAGTATTAGGGTAGAAGGCTAATAGGCTAGTAAAGGTAGATTGATGTATGACTGTGTTATAGTTGGTTAGTAGGAGTACTCGTGCCTTTATATCCTGTGTTGTCATTATTCGTCTTATATTTGTTACTTTTATTATATTCACATATTTTCATTTGCTTTTCATTATTAGTCGTTTGGCTTTTTTTTTCTTTTCTTTTCCCTTTTTTATTATATCCAGTATCTTCTGTTTATGGGGCTTGATTTTTTTAGACGAAGGTTTTTCGGAAACAGTCTCTCTATCTCTATGAGGTAGTGGTAAGGTCTGCGTACATTTTAGAGAAACTTACATAAATGGTTATATTTTATGTGTTATGATATTTCTCTAGTTACATTTATTATAATTACCTTTAATAGCTACAAGTTATATGAAAAAAAGTACAAAAATACAGGTAATTAATTTAGTATTTTAATATTAGTATATACTATGTATATGTTATTAAGGAAAATATATAACCATTTTTTTTAAACAGTAACAACAAATTACATTAATCAGGTTATCCCATTTTGAATTGTCAATCTTCCCTTTATTGTATTAAATATTATTATTCAATTTTAATTTTAAGGATAAATTTGCTTATATTTAATTATTTTTATTTTAGTCAAGCAAGTTGTATTTTATTTTTGTTCGTAAAAATTGTCAATTTTTGTATATCTAATGCATTAAAATCTCAAGTTATATTCATTTACCTGTGATTTAATTATTTTCATTTGATTCAAGCATGTTGTTATATTTATTTTTTTCGTGAAATATATCAAGTTTCATTGTATATTTAAATACAAAATGTATAGGGATATAATTATCTAATAGTGGATTTCAAATACAAGCAAACACAAACATTCTAACTATTGAAAAGTCTACCTATGTGGAATGTATTTAGTACTTATCATTCAATTCAAAGGCATGTGAAAGCATATACTACATATTAGTGTCTTTCAATATAAATACATACGATATAAAATACAAAAATTGATGCAAATACATACGTCTAACTATTTAAGGGCTTTATAAATGCTAAAGTGTGTTGGATACTTACCTTTCAATTGAAAAATCACATGAATACAAATATATAACAAGAAACAATACAATTAAATATTTCCATACATAACTATAGTAATACCAATAAAATATACAAAAATTGAAAAAAATATTCAAATCATAGATTGTTGCAGTATGAAAAGATAACTTAATTGAAGTCAATTTTCTGGAGAAATAGTAGAATTGATTTGATTTGAAAGTAGTAATAGTAGTAGCAGAGAGAGAGAGAGAGAGAGAAATGACTAGTCATTTGCTTAATATATATATATATATATATATATATATACTAACTAGGAGTTCGGGGCTCATTTTATTGATTAAATAATGAAATCAGGGCTCATTTTATTGATTAAATAACGAAACCAAGAAAACCAAGTCTAGAAATATTAGTACAAGTCCGAACTCTATCCATATCAAACCAGCCCACTCCATAATATGACATATCCCACCTAATACACACTAAGCTTGACTTTTCAGCTAAACCACTACTAGAAGTTTCCAAAATGTTGTTGTGGAGAACACTGTTCATCGTCCTTGTTGTCGTCAGCTCTATTCAATCCCCATGTGACACGTCATTCTTGTTCCGTATTCCCTTCAATAGAAGTGAGTACTTATTTGTATTTGTTGCTATCTTTAAAGTTTCTTCAAGCTTGCAGTTCCTGAATCTTCATCTCCATTTACAGGCAGATTGTAGTCGTTCACATCTCTCAGCAAGGAACTAGCATGAGCTTCTTTGTCGGCATCCGGTATGTGCTCTCCCCCACTCCTCTGTGTTTGGTTGTTTGAATCGATTATCACCCTATCCCATTTTTGTATCCAACTACCGAGATGCTGAGAAGGATCCCCCCACTTAGAATTAATCGGTGCTGATGTACAGGTCTTTTTTGGAGCATTTATTTTTGTAAAGTAGTATAACTCCTTTTTTTCCATCTTCACAGTCATAATAAGCTTTATATCCCCCCCCTTTTTGTATGAAATGTAGGTTTGAACTCCCATTGTTTTGTATAGCTATACTACACCTTTCACAGGTATGTTTGGGAATCATCATATATATTGCCCACTACACTGTTATCTTTATCTGGTATTGAATCTACTGCTTGTATACCCATGTGTTCAATTACATTGATTCCTTTTTTACTAATCCGTAGTGATGGAATCTGACTTTTATCCATATTAAATATTTTCCTGCATATTCTAGGCAACTCCTAAAATGAATGATACATCACATTCCCATCCCTGTCAAGAGCAATATTTGCCATCTTGTCTGTCAGTTGATTAGCCTCCCTATATGAGTGTATAACTCTGCTGTTGCAGTTGTAAACATTCTCTGAATCTCTCAATATCCTCTTTTACGACTCATGGAATTCTCCATTGATTCAAAATTATTCTTTGTAACACCATGGAGTCCGTGTCAACAATGATCTCTCTATTCCACTTTGTAGGCAGTATTTCAGCCCCTGTAATATAGCCTTAGTTTCATCTTCTATATTGGCCATCACACCCAATACCTTAGCTTCTTCATACACAAGGTTTCCTCTACAATCCCTTATGCAAAAAGTATAGGAGCTTTGTCCAGGATTCCCTCTACATGTCCCATCAGTATTACACTTTATCCACCTATCTTCAGGAGCCTTACACACTTTAGGATAGAAGTGCAGCCTTGGTCCGTAATTCTGCAATGTCCTCAGGATGTTTGGTCGGTCCCTTGAGCAATTTATCTAAGGGACTAGCTTCTTTAGATACAGATATATTGTCTGTTGATACTGATATTTGAGCCTAGAAAAGCTCACATCCTTATCATATCTCCTAGCATTCCTTCTCTTCTAAATCTCCCACATGATCACCATAGGGACAACCCTCAGTATCTTCTGCACTTCAGGATTTGAGTATTCCTTTCACCATGAGTGAATGAGTTTTTATAGGTGCATCCCATTGATATTTATACATGTATAAGAAGCAAAAAAATTCCATAGCTTTTGAGCTATGGAAGAGGTTGATATCCCTCCTCACAATAATGAAATCTTGATTCCAAACTGATGTGCATTATCTGTAGATTGTCATCAGTAGGTATCTTTCTCCTCCAACATCCCCCAAGAAAAAGCTAATTCATATACAGTCTATCCAGCTTATCTTGTACCTTCTGCTTCTGACAATCTCAAAAGCTGATTTGGTGGTGAACCCATCATCACTGCTTGGCATCCACACAGGCAAATCTAATGAATCTTCTTCCAGGGGTAGCTTGATGCATAAGGTGATGTATTCTACCATATTAGGGGAAATAAGTTCAGCCAGCTTGTCCACATTCACCCCTCATCCAAACAAAAATCTTTGACTTCCAACTCTAGATCCCCAACCCCAACTTCTAAAAAGTAAAGAGTCCCCCATCTTGTCCAATTATCCAGCCAGAAATTGGAATTCCCTATCTTTGCCACCCACCATATATCATGTTCCACTTCTTCCCTATAATATCCATTTTCTTCCAGATTGGAGAGCCTCCCTAGACTTTAGCAATGCAAGGGCGGTCCATTTTGCAATACTTATTCCACAAAAAATGACTCCAACGTGAACCAGTGAAAGTTCTAAAAATCTACTAAAATTTAGCAAATAGGGCCCTCCACTTCTAAAAATCTACTAAAGTTTAGCAAATAGGGCCCTTGAAATTTCATGCAGTCCTTTGGCAAGTACATATCATCGCACTTTATCCAGTGCTTACCTTTAGCTCTTCCAACCTTACTCCAAAAGAATGATAAGAATATTTGATAGATCTGATTGATAATCTTTTCTGGAGGGCTCATAGCAGAAAACAAATAGATGAGCATAGATTGTAGCACATGATTCACAAAAATGTACTTACCTTCAGAGGATAGGAATTTATTGTGCCAACTCCTAGTCCTTCTTGAGATCTTTCTCAAAATATCTTCAAAATGAGCAACATTTCTTCTCCCATAAAAGACAGGGTACCCCAGGTATGTGAATGAAAAATTACCCATTCTTATACCTATTAACTTTCTCAGCCTCATCCCAACCCCAAAAGGTGTATTCTCATATAGGTAGAAGAAACTCTTATCCTTGTTAATGAGCTGACCTGAGAGTTGTTCATATTGACACAACATACCCATCATCTTATTAATTGAGTATCTATCTCCAGATCCAAACAGAATGGTATTATCAGCATAGGATAGGTGATTTATCTGAGGGCTCCACTTAGGCAAGTTAAAACCCACAAATTTCCTATCCATAAATAATCTATTAAGGCTCCTGGACATCACTTCTGCAGCTATAATAAACAAAGTAGGGGACAAAGGGTTCCCCTATTTGAACCCCCTGGATGACTGAAAAAAGCCATAGTATTGGCCATTAACCAGTACAGAATACCGATTACTACTTAACAGTCTCCAAACCATATCAATCAAGGTATCTGAAAAGCCAAATTTCCTCAAGACCTTTGTCATAAACACCCATGAGACTCTATCATAAGACTTAGTTATGTCAAGCTTAACCACTACATTATACTTTTTATTCCTCCTATTAATATCCCTTATGATTTTCTGAGCTAGAAGAACATTTTTCAGAAATGCTTCTTCCTTTAACAAATCCAAATTGATTAGGGGAAATAATAAGAGGGATAATAGCAGATAGTCTCTCCAATATCATCCTTGAAATGATCTTATTGACAAAGTTATTCAAGCTAATAGGTCTAAGATCTCCCATATGTTTAACATTCTCCTTCTTGGGAATCAATACCAAATTAGTATGAGTAATAAATCTAGCAAGGGAGAACCCACAGAAAAAGGTCTGCATAAGTCTAGTCACATCTTCTCTAATAATATCCCAACATTGTTGATAGAAAATCCTAGAAAAATCATCCGGTCCACAAGCACTGTCCCCATTCATAAGAGAAACCACCCCCTTCACCTCATCCAGTTCAGGCAGCTCAGTCAGCTCATCATTTTGCATTTCTATGACAAGGTTTGGAATACAGTCCAACATACTATAGTCCTCAGTAGATGCATCCTTGAATTATCTTTCATAATAGGCCACTGCTTCAGCCCCTGTAACTTCCCCAAAGCAAATTATATCACCCTATTTAATCTGGATTTCAGCTTCCTCCTCCTCCCCTTCACATAGGAGTGAAAGAATTTAGTTTTTCTATCACCCTTCTCAAACTACCTCAACCCAGCCGTTTGTCTCCAAAAATCTTTTTCAATAAGATAATACTTTTTAAGTTTAGCATTTCACCTATTTAGCTCTTCCCTATTTTCAGGTGTTAAGTTAAGTTTCCTTAACTTGAATCTAAGCTTCCGAATCCAACACTCTTGTGAAAACATCCCCAAAAGTGCCTTTACTCCATCTAACTAGGGCCTTCTTTACCTTTATTTTAGAAAAAAACTCTATGAATGGATCACAAAAGATTTAAAAACTTGAAGGGCCTCTACACAGGCTCCTCTCTAGAGTTACAAACTACATGCAGTGGAGTATGGTCAGAGCCCTGTCTAATCAAGTGATGAGACTCACTTGTGGGGAGAGCATCTATATATGAATCTTGATTGACCAGAATTCTGTCCAGCTTCTTGAACATGCAATCATCACCTTCTCTTCCATTCCACCAAGTGAAGCTACTACCCTTATATTTCAAATCAATCAAAGCATAATTAGCAACAAAAATAGCAAAGTCCTAAGCCTCAGCATTGGTAAATGGTAACCCCCTTGTTTCTCCTCCTCATTTAAGATGATATTGAAATTCCCACCTACCAACCAAGGATCTTATACAGATCCCCCATCTCGCAATTCCTCCCAAAGATCCAATCTCTCAAGAGCAAGACTTTTGGCATACATATTGGTGATACTAAAGACCTACTGATTATATGCACACCTGATGGTAACTTCTACCCGGAATCCCTGATCCCGTATTGAGCCCACTCCTCTTTCCAGAAAATCCACATCTTTGATGAACTGCTACAATATGCATTTTGAAAGCCCAACCTTCTTTTGTACATATCTAATTCAGCATCAACTTGGAAGGGTTCTATAATTGATAAGAAAGAGCATCTATTCCTTTTGTTTAGGTCCATCAGTCTCTCAAAAGCTTTTTGAGACTTAATGGATCTAATGTTCCAAAATAATATCTTCTCTATCATTAAGAAGTGTTACTGGATTGATCCTTACTCCTTGTTTTCACTTGTAGTAGAACTCTTGCTTTCCCCTTACTTGCTGTGTTCCTTATCATCTGAGTTTGCGTAGGTGATAAATCACCATCCTTAGTAGCAACTGCGACATTTGCACTGATGTCCTTATCTTTTACTGTCTCCCAAGCTTTGTGTGTGTCCATTGGCACATCTTCCTGACTCTCTTGCATGTTCTCAGCCCCTTCCACCTCTTCCTCTTCAGTGTTGCCACCATGTTGACTTAGGGTATCATGTACTGATTTACTATCAGTAATTGAAACCACCTCCTTATTAATGGATGCTGAATCTGGCATGTTATCCCCATCTGCCATTGTCAATTTAGAGGGTGTCCCTGCAGTAGAATTGCCTCCTGGTTCAAAATTAATGGACTTCCCCTCATCTTGGTTTGTCTTTCATCTGATTAGGTGTATTCCCTTTCTCATTTGTTTCTTTTCCTTCTCCTTGCGCAGATGTTGTTTGTTCCCCAAATTTTTCTTTAACCTATTCCTTAGTGCTTTTTGGCTCTGTAGTTGGTTGTCCCTCCTTCTCAGTACTGTTGCCATCCATATCTCCTTCATTTAAAGCATCAAATTAGTTATTAGTCTCTACCCTTTTCTTTTTCTGAGTTGCTTTCCATTGATGTGTTTGTCTCCCCTTACCTTGTTGCCAGCCCGACCCATTACCCTTGTTGTTCTCAACCTTCTTTTCCTTCTTCTTTTCCTTTCTCTCTTGCCCTTTGGTCTGAGTGTCTCCCTGTTGTTTTTTGCTCCTGATTTGTCATTTGATACCTCTCCCTCCTCTTTTTTCTTTTGGTATAGCCCCGGATAAAGTACATAGCAATCATATTCACTATGCCCTTGAAGCTTGCATGTTTGACAATATTTGGGGAGATGGTCATAATTGATGTTGATCCATTTTTTCACAATTTCTCATGTTTTCTTCCTAAACCCCACATTGATCCTCTTTGGAAAATTCTGAAGAAGATCAACCTTCACCTTATCACGAACACAGATACGTCTGGTTTAATTCTTAGTTGCGAGGTCCACTTGCAAAGGTTTCCCAACTGCCGAAGCCAAAGAAAAGACGACCTCCTTACCAAAGAAATTTGGAGGTGGGGGAAGTGTTGAAAAAGATATCCATGCCAATGTAGTCATTGTCTCCTCCTTTGTTTTGAATAAAGGATCCCATTTTAATGTTCTCATAGTGTACGTCCAATTCCCCTACGTGATATAGAAGGTTGGTTTAGGCAATAGCATCACATAATGCTCCATACAAGAGGCCCTTATAAGAATATGTCTAGCAGTCAGCGCCCCTTTAAGTTCACATTGTTTCGGAATAATCTTCACAGTGTGTATCCCTCCATCCATATGAAGACTTACCCACAACTGCATATTGCAAATTTTCATTCACTATCATCTGTTCTACTTCTTCCTCCTCCCGTACTACCCTCGGTTCTCCATGTACATATGTCACAGGTTTGATAGGGATAGGTTTCACAACAAGCTATAGTGGCTTCAGAATGTCAGCATAGTTCAGTTTTCCACCACTAGTGTTAGGTATTATGTGAGAATCAGCCCCATACTGGGGCTGACCAGTCGATGAGGTGTTCATAGCCACCAAAAGTGGCGGCTAATGGCAGAAATCAGTCAGCAAAATCTAGGGTTCGTCTCCAAGCAACTCCGAGAAAGTCGGAGAGTTTTTTCAAAAATCAAAATTGGAGCTTGTTTTTGACGTTTTAAGAGTAATTTGAAGTGAAAATATCTTGGCCACCCTTACGAATAAACAAGATAGAGAAATTAGATTAGACAAGCTCAAATAACATGGTTGAGATTAGTTGGAAGCAATAAACCTTTTTCAGATTAACAGGCTAAATATTCTCACACTGGCCTTCAAAGCAATTCTAATTAAAAAAATATTACAACAACAACAACATACCCAGTGAAATCCCACAAGTGGAGTCTGGGGAGGGTAGATTGTACGCAGACCTTGCCGCCACTTCATAGAAGTAGAGAGGCTGTTTCCGACAACCCTCATCTCAAAACCCATAAGTCTAATTAAAAAATATTACTTTTTCAAAATATAAATCTTGCTTGATATGTTTGGTAAGTGCATATATAATTAATTTTTTACTGTAAAATTGATAATATAGTTATAAACAGTAATAATTTTAAGCTATAGTTGAATATCCTAAATATATAATATATATTTTCTCTGTAATGTAGTTTTTCCTACATTTTACCCTCCCCAGATCCAACTTGTAGGATTCCACTAGGTATGTTGCTGTTGTCATTGTTTTAAATAATTAAATTTTAACCAACATGGGGTTGCCACATGTTTAAAAAATTATTTAAAATATTTAATTAATATTTTGTTAAAGAAAAAGATATTTTTTGACCCAAAGGTGGATCAATCACAAGGGGCATTTTAGACCCAATAGGTGGATGGAGGGTATTTTTGTACCATTTTCAATAGTTTAAGGATATTTTAGACCCTTTTTCGTTTTATGAATCACAATAGTAGTAACTTAAAATATTTTATTATATATTTAAAAGAATATAATAGAAATAAATAATAATAATTTGGTTCTTGAAATTCTATTAGTGCAATATAAAGTAGATCAAATGGGATAACATATATTTTTTGAAAAATTATTTAAAAATTACAACTAATCACAATAATTTGCGGCTAAAAATATATAGGTCTTGATGACGTGTGCTTCTAGCAATTGATCTAAATCGTATTCAAGGGTCATTGCGTCATTTAGTATTAAAGTATTAAAAGAAAATAAAGATAAAAAAGAAACTTCATAATTTTATTGAATCAAATGGTAGCCGCCGATTATTAATGGGAAGAAAACCAATGTATACATTTAGAGGAAATATTTACCATTTTTTGTCACCCTAAATATTTATCAAGAAATGTCAACATTTATTTATAAAAGTGTACATTCATGAGTAAATGAACCCAAAAAATTTAAAAAAAAAAAAAAACATGTATCATCCAATCAAGCTAATTAATGCAGCACATTTTGAGTACAAATCTGAATTTAAAAAAAAAACAAAAAATATAAAATGAAAACCCAAAAAAGTTACTAAATGTACATTGATGAGTTAATTAAAGAAAAAAAAGAAAAAAAAATGAAACTTGTGTCATCTAATAAAAGGTAATTAATGCATCACATTTTACTAATGAAAAAAGAAAGGAAATAATTAAAAAAAAAAAACCAAAAAGCTGAGATATAATTAGTGCAACCTTATACCATATAGGGCAAACCGTGTAAAGTGAAAAAGAGGTATTAAATGCATTGATAGTGTAATAAATTATCGTGTGACAATAATAATTTTTTTTTTTGGGAATTGACAATAACTAGTTCAAGAGGGCACACAAATGCCGGCCAATTTGGAAAAAAAAAATTAAATTGTACCAATTTTATGCTTGTTCATTAAATGCATGTACAAATTTGGCACGCGTTTTCTCTTTCCTTCATTGTCTTTGTTCTTTTACACAATATATAAAAACCCACTACCAATGTAATCAAAATAGCACATCTATGAAGGTTTTTTCTTCATTTATTAGATAAGAGTTTAGTTGTGCTTTAATCCAATTTGATTGTGGGTTGTGTATCCATTTTAATCCAACATGATGGAAAGTGGGATGCACCAGGTATGTTGTTTCTTGTTAATGAAAAAAAAAAGAGGCTATCTTTAGCATACATTGCATGTGTACATGATTCTTAATGAGTATAATAGTTGGCTCTTCTTGTTATGTTTAAATGAAATATATTTTTTGATTTTGAGTATGGTGAGAACATGTTTTTGTCACGGTTACCGCTATTTTTGTATTTTTTTTGTGTATGAATGATGTGGACATATGTGCAACACAGGTTCATATGTTGACTACAAAATCAAAGGAGTTATATTTGATCCAAGAAGAGGGTTTGAAGGATTGGTTGAGACAATTGCATCGCAAATAAGTATGGATACAAAGATTACTAAAATCTTGCTCCAATATAAGGTTAACAATGAATCCCCTCCAATGTACATCCATAACAATATGGACGTGCAAGTTTATTTGGATTAAAAAAAAGTAATATAGATTTTTTCTCGAAGTATCCTTTATGTATAATGTGTGTTCATAGATGTATGGAAACAATTTTGTATGATGGGGGTAAAGAAGCTTTGACACATTCATATACAATGAGAGATACGATGTGCTTGACTGCGATTGAACCCATTATGACCGAGGAGGATGAAGATGACGGAATCATAGACAACAATGAAAATGACAAAATTCAAGTCAATCAAATTTACAAAACAAAGAAGATTCTAGTAGACGTGATAAGACGTTATGCATTTTTGAGAGGGTTTGAATACACCATTGTAAGGTCAAGTCATGAATGGTATGAAAATTAATATTTTTTTGTTAATTTGTGTATATTGTTGTTGGATTAATTTTAGTTATAGAATTGAGTGTTGTATTGGTTTGTGTGAAAAATAAACTGCTGATGTTGTTCAGGGGTTTGGATTAGCAATGGTCATAAAATTGGTTGTATTGGTGATATATATTTGTAAACGATAAGGATTTGGCTTTGGACTATGTTTTGGTATAAAGTATGGTAAATAAAAATAGTTGGATAAAAATGAAATATGAAATGTATGTTAACGTTCAAATTTTTTCAATTACAACTTGACGTGCATAACAAAATGGCTGCACGTGATTATTTAAGTCTTCATGTTTTGGCAATTTGGCATTGGTCAAAATTAGAAAGTTTTGTGACACACACATGTGCCCCATGAAAGGTTAGCTAATGTCAAAACGTCAATGTAAAAGTGGGGTGCTTGGTGCAATGTTATTACACAAGTGCAGTGATCCCAAAATAAATTACACACCAGCTGAGATTAGAAGGGACATGAAGAGAGAGCATGGAATAACATTAAGTTATATACAAGCTTGAAAAGGAAGAAAAAGGAAATTTAATGTATTGCAAGGGGATTCAGCTTCGTCGTATGGAAATACCGATATATTTATATATGTTGGGAAAAACATATCCAAGAACTATAGTCTAAGTTGAAGAAGATGGATGATGGACTTTTTTTTATACCTTCATTGCGCTAGATGCGTGCGTTAGGGGATGATAATATTGTCGACCAATAGTGGTTATTGATGGCACACCCATTAGGTCAACATTCGAAGGTACAATGTTGATTGCTAGCACATTGGATCCCAGAGGTTAGTTTGTAGTACATTCCATTATTTTGATAAAATTTTCAATTTGTGTAACTCTAAATTAAAAAAAAAAACAGTTGGCTGACTTGGTTTAATTATAGGTCATATATTATCTATTGTGTATAGTGTGGTGGACTCGAAAAATGACAAGTCTTGGAATTGGTTCTTCTAGTGTTTCAAGCTGGCATTTGGTGATAGACAGGATATGTGCTTTGTTTCAAATAGGAATAAAAGCATTTGGAATGCGGTTGGATCTGTCTATCCAGGGTTCCGATACTACGCTTGTATATATCATCTGTGGACAAATGTGCTAAAAAGAATGCACAATAATACAGAGGATGTGAGGAGGTTCCTATTTAAGTTGGCAAAGGTACACACCATTGACGAGTTTGATGGACTGATGAGACAATTGAAGGAAATAAGTCCAACATGTCATAACTATTTGGTAGATGTTGATTTTGAGAAGTGGTACTTGCACACTCAACTGGAAAAAGGACATGGACATTGACCAGTAATATTGCAGAGTTAATCAACAATGCAATTTCTCCCGATCGAAAACTACCTGTGGTACCTATATTGGAGTACACGAGGAAAACTATTGAAACATGGAATGAGAAACACAACCAGGAAGGAAAGGAGACTACGACAACTTTGACAAAAAAAATACAATTGTATACTAGTGGAAAGTGAAAATGCATCCCATAGAATGACAATATTTTTTTTATTTTGGAAAATTAGTTGTGGGATTCTCATTTTCTGAATAGTTTGTAAATCGAAAGATGTTGATTTTTTTGTTTGGTTTTACAGGTGAAGGCATCGACGGAGTATCTTCACACTATTACAGGTGGTGCAAGGAGTTTTATTGTTTATTTAAACAGAAGGGAGTGCTCTTGGCTAGGGTGGCACGTGGAGTGGCAGTTCACCCATGAAGCAAGGGTCGACCAGACGGACTGTTACACGGTCCGTCCAACGTACCACGGTCCGTGAAGTGACCCGTGTCCATGCCGATGGATTTTTCTTATTTTAATTAGGATTAGATTTTCTTTATATATAAATGGTTATTTTATTTAGTTGAGAGTTAGTCCAGCATAGCTAGAGCTAGAAAACATCGAAAATATTATTTTCTTAGGGATTTCACAAGATTTTGGGATTTTGCTTATCGAATTCAAGCTTATAGCTTGTGGCTTCATCGATTCTTCAATAGTAAGTCTTTCTATTACGAATTCTTTGTATCGTTGCGAGCTTTATTCATTCAATATGTTAGGCTAAACCCACAACTAGGGTTCTCGGAACCATGACAAATCAATAAGATAGGCGAATAGGGGGTATGTCTTGGGATTGATTAGCGTATATATCGTAGTAGCCTTCATTTTAATTTCTTGCTTGACAAGTCGACGCATTAGGGTAAGTCTTTATTCTTTGCATGCCCGAAAGGGATGTTTTGATCAGGAAAAGATTTCTATGATGGAAATTCGAGGTTTCTAACCTAGTCTAAGTACTTGAGACCAAAAGGTGAGGGTATTCCGAGATGAACCGCAAGGATTAGTATGTAGACATTCTGAGACCGAAAGGTGATGAATGATATGCATTTAAGAGGGATCAATAGGTGAATTAAATGTTACACAACTTGTTAGATCTTATATACGTAATCATGAATGAGTTTACCACTAGATTCAGTTATCACATTAGATGTCATGGGGAACACAATCCTAGCGTCACATGAATTGATTGAAATCTAGTCATTCTGCACTCATTTATTATTTTCTTTAGTTAATTAGTTTTGAAAACCAAACTCCCCATATTTATTTTATGCACTTTTGTTTCGGGAATATATATTACATCTGAAACTGGTGCTAATAGATATATTCTCATGCATTCTCTGCGGGATCAAACTCAACTTTGGTTGAGTTCTATATTTGATCAACGACCACTTTACTATTCCATTTGGAGTGTAAATTTGGGTGTATCAAATTTTGGCGCCGCTGCCCGGGAATACGGTGAAGTAATAGTCTATTAGTTTCTATTTTCAATTGTAATACTAGTTGCTAATTTTACTTTTGTTTCTTGTTTTTGTTTCTTGGTAGGGAGCCAGCGTTGCATGCCAAACACCCATAGCAAGGGTGAAGCACTTGTTCCTTATGACCTCGACCTGATTAAATCAATCCGCAAAATGAATGCCCAAGAATGCGAATCAGCTAGACAGAGAGAATTAGCGGTGAACCCTACAGGTGGGGGTAACAATGGTCTAGTGATGATGAAAATGTTGGCAATGAGGTACCACCGGCAGCACCACTTAGACAGATGCCGCTACCCGGTGTGAGCCCCAAAGTGCCTCAGCCGCCCTACGATATCAATGATGATGATAAGGTTTCTAGGACCACTAGGGCGATTGTACTTCCCCCACTGCCCGCATGTGCTAAGTTCACTATCGCTAGCACTATGCTGTAGATGCTATAGTTGTAAGGGTTGTTCAGCGGAGGAACAACTGAGGATGCAAATCAGCACGTCCTCAACTTTCTGGCAATATGCCAATCGTCTGAGATTCCTGGGGTCATTCAGCAAGCAATTAGGTTGCGGTTATTCCCATTGTCTTTTTCTAGTGCGGCAACTAAGTGGATGAATGAGCTTCCACATGATTCTATCCGCAGTTGGGGAGAGCTAAAGGAGGCATTCTTGGAGAGATTCTTCCCTGCATCAAAACAGCTCAAAATCACATATGACATTGGCTCTCACAAGCAACTGCCGATAGAAGCATTACATGAGACTTGGGAGAGATTCAGGCAAAAGCTTAAGTAGTGTCCCGATCATCTCCTCATAGATGAGCAATTTTGTGATGAAGCCAATTGTTGATGCTTCTTGTCGGGTTATACATGTCTAGGACTTTCTTGGACATTGTGGTGATCTCAGACCAGGTAGCCAAGAACAACAGAGCATGGTACACTAGAGATGGAGACTGTTCGGGGCTCATCTTTGAAATGACATAGGAGCAGCGATGAAAGAAGGAGGAACGGGATCAATACATAGCACATATGAAGACCCAACTGGACTTTCTAGCAAAGCGTTTCTTAGGAGGAGTAGAAAAGGTAAAAGTTGTAGACACAATGCCTAGGCAAGATGATCAAGGCTACAACGTTGACGAAGAGGTAAACTTCTTAGGCAACTAAGGGAGTTACCGTCCATACAACGTTGGTAATCAAGGTCAGAACTATGGTCGTGATAAAAAATATCAAGGAAACTAGCAGAAAAGAGATGGGTATAGGAACTATGAGCATCAGAATGATAGTGGCGGAAACTCAAAGTTAGAAGCAATGATGGCAAAGGTGCTTGGTAAGGTTGAGTCCACGGAGGTACGGATGCGAGATATAAAAGGGGAGATGTCCAATTTTCAACAGTTGGTCAACTCATATTCCACCTCAATCAAGCAATTAGAGCAGCAGATGGGTCAATTTTCAGCAGCCATAAACTAGAGGAAAGCTAGGTCATTGCCGAGCGACACTGTTCAAAACTCAAAGAATGACGGTCATTGCATGGTAGTAACCAAGAGGAGCGGTAAGGTACTCTCTGACCCTGTTGTGCCCATTAATACAGGTTTGGAGGAAGCTAAAAGCAAGATGCCTAATCCCATGGAGGAGCATGTTGATGACTTGAGTAAGGAAGCGGAAGTAACACCAGAAGTGTTGTAAGTCAATAAAGAGCCTGAGTGACACCAACAGTGACCCAATCTCTGACAGCCATTCCGAACCCATCACCACCATTCCCATAGAGGTTGTAGAAGAAGGTTGAAGATGGCAAGTTTCAGAAGTTCTTGTCCATGCTAAAAGAGATTTCTATGAACATTCCTTTAGTGGAGGCACTTGAACAGATGCTAGGCTATGCTAAGTTCATGAAAGACTCAGTGACTAAGAAGAGGATGGCCACAACCGAGCCGACAAACAATATCCACCACTGTAGTGCTATCACCACAAGATCTCTAGTAGAAAAGAAGGAAGATCTCGGAGCTTTCACTATCCCGTATACCATTAGAGCATTTGATTTTGCACGAGCTCTTTGTGATATGGGTGCCATCATCAACTTGATGCCGCTCGCAGTTTAAGGGCAAGTAGGCTTAGGAGCCCCTACACCCAGTACGATGAGGCTACTTATGGCAAATAGATTGATAAAGCGGCCCGTAGGGATTCTATGTGATGTTCTAGTTCGTGTGGATCGGTTCATTTATTCAATAGATTTTGTTATTTTGGACTGTCCAGTGGATTTTGAGGTTCTCATCATTCTTGGGAGACCATATTTGGCCACTTGCAGGGCATTGGTCGACGTGGAGCAAGAGAGCTGACTTAAAGACTCAACACGGAAGAGGTAAAGTTCAATATGTGTGCTATAATGAAGAGAGATAAAGACGTGGAAGTGAAGTCCATCCTTGATGTTGAAGAGGATTATCTATCCGAGATCCCACTTGAGGAAATGATGAGTGTAGACACACTAGCAGCGGTGTTGATGAACTTCCTAGATGATGGTATTAATACCTATGCCGACACCGTGAATGCGCTGCAAGGTGGGGAAACTAGGCTATTTGTCCCCAGAAAGTTGGACTTAGATCTGCAAAACAGGTCTATACTGCCCTCTAAAGCATCTATCGAGGAGCTGCCAGCTGTGGAACTCAAGGAGTTAGCTCAATATCTCAGGTATGTAGTTTTAGGAACTGACAACACTCTTCCTGTGATTGTAGCTGCAGATCTTCATTAAATCAGGTAGAGGCATTGTTGGGGGTCCTCCAAAAGTTCAAGCAAGTTATTGGTTGGACCATTGCAGATATCATAGGGATTCCTCCAGGGATATGCACGCACAAGATAAAATTAGAGTACAACTGTGTGCCCAACATTGAGCATCAGCACAAGTTAAACCCACCTGTGCAAGAGGTGGTGAAAAAGGAGACAATCAAGTGGCTAGATGCTGGGGTGATATAACCCATTTCTGAAAGCAAGTAGGTCAGTCCAGTGCAGTATGTCCCAAAGAAGGAGGGCATGACTGGGGTTGCCAACGACAAAAATGAGTTGGTGCCGTCGAGACCCATGGCTGGATAGCAAGTGTGCATGGACTACTAGAAGCTGAATAAATAGACCTTGAAGGACTATTTTCCCATGCCCTTCATGGAGTAGATGTTATACAGATTAGCAGGTAGAGGGTGGTACTGCTTCTTGGACGGTACTCGGGCTACAATCAGATATCCATAACCCCAAAGGATCAGGAGAAGACTAACTTCACTTGCCCGTATGGGACATTTTCTTTTAGAAGGATGTCCTTCAGGTTTTGCAATGCCCCACGTACCTCCCAGTGCTTTATGATGTCAATCTTTTCTGACATGGTTGAAGACACCCTCGAGGTACTTATGGATGACTTCTCTGTAGTAGGTGATTCTTTCGACACATGTCTGTTGGATCTTAGCAGGGCACTACAACGTTGTGAGGAGGCTAACTTGGTGCTAAATTGGGAGAAGTGCCACTTCATAGTCAAAGAGAGATTAGTTCTTGGCCATAAGATTTCTGAGAAGGGCATAGAAGTGGATAAAGTAAAGATCGAGATAATTGAGAAATTGCCGCCCCCATATCTATAAAGGGGGTCCAGAGTTTCCTTGGGCGTACTGCTTTCTATCGCCAATTTATCAAAGACTTATCTAAGATTGCACACCCCTTGTGCAAGCTATTGGAGAAGGATGCAAAGTTTCACTTTGATGATAGCTGCAAGCATGCCTTTGAGACTCTGAAGCAAAAGCTGATTTCTGTGCCTGTGGTAGTTGCACCTGACTGGACTGCACTATTTGAGGTAATGTGTGATGCAAGTAGAATTGATGTAGGTGTTGTGCTTGGATAGAAATACAACAAGATCTTCCACCCCATATACTATGCCAGCAAGATCCTCAATGATTCTCAAAAGAACTATACGCTGACTGAGCAGGAATTACTGGTTATGGTATAAGCATTCAACAAGTTCCGGGTGTACTTATTGGGCATCGAATTAATAATGCATGCCGACCATGCAACCTTGAGATATCTTATGGCTAAGAAAGATGCTAAGACACGATTGATTAGATGGGTTCTCTTACTTCAGGAGTTTGACTTTGAGGTCCTAGACAGAAAAGGATCTGAGAACCAAGTAGCCGACCACTTGTCTAGATTGGAGGAAGAGTCAAGAATGAAAGATTTGTTGAACATTAATGATTCTTTTCCTGATGAGCAGGTATTGGCAACATCTGTTGGCCTCATTCCTTGGTTTGCTGATTTTGCTAACTTTTTGGTGAGCGATATTATATCGGAGAGCCTTAACCCTCACCAGAGAAAAAAGTTTCTTTTTGATATGTACAGGTACTTTTGGGATGAACTCATACTTGTTCAGAATATGTGCTAATGGGGTTATCAGGCGGTGCATTCCAGAAGCGGAGATGTTGAGCATAATAGAGGCCTGTCACTCATCCGCAGTAGGGGATCACTATGGTAGGGCTAGAATGGCAAAGAAGATTCTCCAATATGGGTACTAGTGGCCCTCAATCTATAAAGATGCCCATGACTTGGTGCTTGGGTGTGACCAGTGCCAGCGACAAGGGAACATCTCAAAGCGCCAAGAATTGCCCATGACCCCAATTTTTGAGGTAGAGATTTTTGACATCTAAGGAATTGACTTTATGGGCCCATTTGTGAGTTCGTATAGAATGAAGTACATCCTGGTGGTAGTGGACTATGTATCCAAATGGGTGGAGGCAGTTGCATTGCCAAACATGAGTGCAAGAATGTCGTCCAATTTCTGAGGCGGAACATCTTTTCCAGATTTGGGACACCCAGAACTATCATCAGTGGCGGGGGTTCTCACTTCTATAACAAGGTTTTCCGCGCATCACTCTTAAAGTATGGAGTACCATAGCACAAGGTTGCCACACCTTATTCCCGCAGACTAGTTGACTGGTTAAAGTGTCATACAGAGAGATCAAATAAATCCTAACCAAGTATGTGAATGATACCCGAACAGATAGGGCGAGAAAGCTAGATGATGCACTTTGGGCTTACATGATGGCTTACAAGATACCCATTGGTATGTCCCCATATCAGTTGTGTTTGGTTAAGCCTGTCATCTGCCTGTGAAGTTAGAGTATAAGGCACTCTGAGCTTTAAAGAAGCTCATTATGGATTAGGAGGAGGTTGCTGATTTGAGACTTGACCACCTCAATGAGTTGGATGAGTTTCGTCTCCATGCATATAAGAGTGCAACACTGTACAAACAGAGGATGAAGGTCCAACATAACAAGCATATTGCCCAACGGAGCTTTGGTGTTGGTGACAAGGTCTTACTGTACAACTCCAGGTTGAGACTCTTCCCAGGTAAGCTAAAGTCTAGGTGGTATGGCCCGTAGATGATTAGCCAGGTGTTTCCCCATAGTGAAATTAAGCTACAAGCATAAAATGGGGATCGTGAATGGGTAGAGAGTTAAGAAGTATATGGGTGCAACAGGAGTGGCCTCAGAAATAGAGGTCTTACTCCTTGACAAAGTCTGAGTAGTCAAGATAATGTGTCGTGCCGCGACGTTAAATCAAGCTCTCTATGGAAGGCAACCCATGCGTTTTAATAGTTATAAAGAAAAAACTTTAATTTATATGTCATGCAATTTTGTGTTTTTGCTTTGTGTTTCCAAGTGAGTACAGGTGCCATTTTGTAGGACGGAAGAGCACATGGGGAACCGGACATCACAACAGCTGAAAGTTGGAATTCTAACCACAAGGATTGTTACACGGCCCGTCCACACTCTCACAGCTCGTGTGGGCAGCTGTCGGGTAGGCTCTCATGGTGTGGGACCATGGAATTGCAAAAAAAGGTTAAGTGGAGTGACACAGCGGGTCCACACGGACTGTGCAACGTGTCACGACTAGTGTGATGATCCGTCTACGTGAAACGAAGAACAAAGGTTAGGCACGTGTTTATTTTGCTAAGGTTGGCCACACGGATGTGTCTCACGGCCCGTGAGATTGTCAACAACTCATTCGGGAGACCGTGCTGTGTATGCTTGTCACGTGGGTGCCAGGTAAGTGTGTTTTCACACCAAGTAATGGGGGACAGATGGTCTGCACGGAGTGTGGCACGTGTCACGGGCCGTCTTGCTGTCTCATGTAGCGCGTTTGACTGGTCAACTTAGTTGACCAAGATTTTTTTAAATAACCCCACTTGTTCCCCCATACTTCACTTTTCACTCCTCCTCTCTCTCTCTACTCCCGCGACCCCATCTCTCTTCCTTATTATTTCTTCTTCACAATCTCCAAATCTTTTACATGTTATTTATAATGATTCGTGAGTTACATACACGATTCGTAGCTGAAATTAAGTGTGGGCAGCAAGTTCTTCAAGCAAGTCTTCATCTTTATTGCTATTTATTAAGTAAGAACCTAATTTCTCTATCTTCTACTGTGGATTTTGGTGCTTGCATGTGTAGATCTTAGTCAAAGATTAGTTCTTTCTTGATTTAAAGCATCATAATTTACATTGTTGATGTTAGGCGTGCCTGTAGTGGTGAAAACCTTCATTGTTGAGTTCTTAAGACTTAACCTATAAAAAAAGTGAGGATTTTTGTTGCTTGTTGACATGATTTTCGGGGGAAATTGACTTGTATATGCTAATATGTGAAAAGAATCATGCTTGAGTGGGGTGAAGTTGCATAAACTTGGGTATGTTTGTGTGATGCGTTGGAAATTGGCAAAAGGGGGGGGGGTCAGATAGTCGGGTTCACGGACCGTGTCACTGATCATAGGCCGTTACACGTGTCGTCAGCCACCCACGTGACCAAGTATCCTCAGACGGGCCCTACCATGGACCATGTAATGTCACACAGGCCGTGTAGGGTCCCATTGACCCGATTTCACCTGCATTATGTCACTTATGTTAATTTTTAATTTTAATTTGTATGTTGTTAAGTACAATAGCCCTATGATAGATTGCGTGATGCCATTCTTAAGGGTTATTGTCCCTTTTATGGCACAGGGGAAGTCTGAGTACCCATTAGTGCGTCAACCTACGTGTCCAATAATTTTTAACAATGTGTACTCCTTTTTGGCATTTGCAGGTACTATGGGTCCACGACGCAGCTTAGTCAGACGCAGTGATAGGGACGAGCCTGTGTCACACCTCCATGACTCCCCAAACATATCATCGAGAAATCAGGTAGGGAGTGACTGAGGTGATGACTCCTCCAGTGGATCTGAAATTTACTATATAGGCAATGTCTCCCCCACTTTCCTCGTGCTACGTAGGCCCGTGCATCAGGCCATCGCAGAGGGCCCCTAGTCTGACGAGAGGGCCGCTACCAAGAGAGTCGAGGAGAAGGCAGCTGTCCCAGAACAAGAGAATACTTCAGACCAGGACAGTAGAGGCAAACTTTGGAGGCTGAGGGTTATGAGACTGTAGAGCAGGAGAATGAGGTCGAACTTCGGGACAGTGATGACGAGGCAATTCATTTTGCAGTCTCCAGGATGACAGACCCAGAAATAGCCTGGGCACTTATTGTCTTTCTGAGGGGTCGGTGGACAATCCCAGGTGCTAAGAACATCTACACCAATGGTCTTACAAAAGGTTCTGGGGGTTCAAAAAGCGACCAATCCTTCTAGAGGTTTGGGTAATCACTGACCAACTTGACAGAGTTCCAGATGTTAGAGATACTTTTAATTCATATCAGTTCGGTTGGATGGACTAACCACAAGGGTACTACGGGCCCGCCATAGTTGAAGAGCTTTATCCACTATGCCGTCGGCCTTCTGAACTCGGTGGAGGGGCCCTAATTAAGAAAGGTGAAGAGACAGGTCGCTCTTACTAGGTCCCCATGTTCACATGTAATGGTGCGTGGTACAAGAGTGAATATATTAGAAACCACCATTAACCGGTTCCTATTTTTAGACTAACAAGCTCATCCAGATGCCAATTTATGGAGAGACACATGCAGATTATGGACGCGGTGCAGATGACTGATTCGTCATCTAGGGTTGCACTGTTAGGATGGATTACAAAGCAAATAACTATTCAGGGGGTGGAGGCAACTTGGGTGACAGACCCCAAGTGTCCTATCGCCAAATCATCGTTGACATTTCCTACAAAATTCTGGTGGTCGGTGGTGCGGGCTAGGCTGAGACCAACAAGAAATGATAATATACTCCAACCTTCTCATGCTTCTCTTATAGCATGCCTGTTGTCCAGATTTGGAATAAATGTGGGCCGAATCATTGCTTTTAAGATACGGGACCGAGCTTTATCTGAGATAGCTAGCATGCCCTTCCCGTGCCTAGTTTGTGCCCTGTGCAAACAGGCTGGTGTTCCCACTATGCATTTTTTTGGACAAAAGGACAGCCCCTAAGGGTGTAGCTAACATTGCCCTGATCAAGGATGTCCAAAACCCGCTCATGAGGAGCAGAACACATTCGCTGGGGGGGGGGGGCTGACCAACTTTCCATCTGCACCTCCACAACAACCCTTGCCATTTGAGGACTACACCACCGCCCCACCATCAGGCATGGCTTTTGAGCAGCCCGAGGGTAGTGGTGCAGCTCCTCTAGTGCAACAAAGGTATGCATATGCGCCTTATGAGTTTTTCGCTAGATTAGTGGTGGACCAGCGACAGACTTGAACCATTGTTGATAAGATAGTAGAGCAGATCCCCAACGTCATCCAATCTTATTCATAGCGGGTAGTGGACCAACGTGATGATACCCTGAGGAGCCAAATCGCCACCCTGTAGAGCCAAGTCAGCACATTAGAGGGATACTTCCATAGCATATTCGGGAGTATGATTGGAGATGAATTGAAGGATCTGGTACAAACAGTGAATGGGATGAAGGCCTAAATTGCTAAGTTGACTGCACAGTGTCAGGCCCCTACACCAGCCCTGCCCCAGAGTTCTGGATGAACCTATTCAATGTACCAGTGACACCGGCTCTGGATGAGATATGGGGTGTTCCACCAGCCCTATCTGAGGCACCCGCACAACCCATGGAGCAACCTAGGAGAAAGTATAAGGGCAAGCGTTGGGGTCAACCACAGAGTCCTCCCAGTGACTCCCAAATGGAAGAAGATCGGCTCATGCGCAAGGCTGCTAGGTCCCAATGCCAAGCAGCAGCTGAATGGGCGGAATGAGAGCGGCTGGCCGCAGAGGCAGCACAGCCAGGAGCCTATACTAGCACCTTTGGACTGGGTGCTGCATATGCTGATGAGGATACCCCAGAGGGGTCGGGTCCCACAGACGCTGCTGACGCCTAGGACGTCCTAAGTATGTTCTATCCCCCTATCTGTTCATTTAATGCGTCATGGTGTAGTGAGGACACTACGCTGTCTTTTTGGAGGGGGTGGGGAATACTGCCACTTGAGAGTTTTTCTTGTCATGTTTCTTTTCTCTCAAGTGCATTATCTAGTAGAACTGACATGTTTAGGTCATATTTTTTGTGTAAATATAACTGTCACAGAAGTCTAGGGTAGCCCTTATGTGATCTTTGTGATGTTCCATGCTAACAATGCTAAGTATATATGTGTTTGCATCTCATCTCGACTAACTTGCACGATTATGGTAATTATTACATATGTATGGTTGCTATTTTGAGAAATGAAGTTGACCTATGTAATTTAATATCAACTAGTGTAAAAGATGTGCCGTGTGTGTGCGAGCTAATTGCATAATTCCGTCGACACACTGGTGAGACAGAACTTGCCCCATTAGTCCCACTGAAATTCTTGAATGATTGGATTAGGAGGGGATCTTAGGCTACTGTTGTTGAATAGTCACTAAGCCAAGAAAAATTGACCAACTAAATAAAATTGTCCCTTCGAACCAAAATTTGAGCATAAATGGACCTTTTCTTTGAAATCACCCAAACTCACCTCCCCAATCTATCTATTGATCTCTGTTTTGGCCGTGGTCACTCCAAGGACATTGTGAACCTCCGCCTAGGGCAAAAACCTAAGTTGAGGGTAGCTTATGTTGGCCCTAGTCCTTTAGAAAGATATCGTGAACCTTAACCCAAGCCAAAGGCTTAAGTTGAGGGTGGATAGTGTAGGGAGAACAGAAAAATGAGTGTGGAAAAGAATAAAGTGATAAATAGAGAAAAAGAAATGGGTTATGACTGTGAGCAAAGCAATAAGCTAAAAAGAAAAAGAATAAAGATGAGTGAATGAGCACGAAAATCACTTCTTGTACTATAGAATGTGGAAAAATAGGGCAAGAAAAGTTGATGACCAAAAAGCAAATAGCTGAGTTGAAGCAAGTGTCTAGGAGAGGCCGTTTAGTCACTTTAATCCTAAATATACCTTACTGAGCCCCAGCCTATGTTACAAACCAAAAAAGTCCTAATGTAATCCTAAAAAGTCCATTCAAGAGTTAAGGTGGTGAAATAAGCGCAAGTTCATGATCGAGACATGTGTATCCAATGGAAGTCATTTCTGAGAGTGAGTGACTACATTCCAGTCTCTGTTTTTCATGCTTATGTTGAGTGTGAGACTTTGTTATGCTGAGAGCACTATCGTTTGCATTAGTTGATTGCTACCTTAACGGAGGTTGCTTTATTCCTGATCATATGTGGGCTGACCATGCACGCATAATGTCTACCTTAATATTTGGGGGTCCATTTGGGGTGTGAGTACATTCTTGAACTTGTTAGCGGGGCATATGCATTGAAAAACTTTCGGGTGATCTATAGTCTGAGTGAGCACTTGTGTTTATGGTTTTTTGGTTTAGTTGTTATTGCTTGAGAACAAGCGTTGAGGGTGTTGATAAGTCATAGAAATACGACTTTTATAACGCTTTAAACAAAGGATTTTTGCAAGTTCTCAAGAAAACATGTTATTTTGATGTTTGTTTTTGCTGCTTTTCAGGAAAATTGTTAAGGCATGGAAAAAGGGGCAAACTTATAAAAAAGGGGATGAAAAAGAGCAAAATGGGGAATCAAGTGTGGGCACACTGAGGCCGACAAGGTTCGTGCACTATGGCACTATCCATGAGGCCATAGTGGCCTCATACTTGATGGTGTGGCAGTGCAGAATGACAAAAGAAGGCCACACGGCGCGGCAGACGGATCGTTAAGAGTGACATGGGCCGTACAACCAACAGTCAAAGTGACGTAAAGGTATTACCGTTAAAAGTTGAAAGATTTTGGCCAAGTGGGATGAGATGGCACGCACCACAGGTCGTTGGAAGTATCACGAACCGTCCTAAGTCCTGTCTAAGTGATGTGAAGGGGAAACCATCGAAGAACAAGTAGAAAAAGTTGAAGTGGAGCCAGACAGAGGGTTACACGGACTGTGTGACCAGTCACTGTCCGTGACATTGAGGCTTGTGGAAGACATGAGCAAGAGAATTGACCAAGGCACACCAGAAGGTCTGTTTCATGCACCATAAAGTCACACGGCATGTGGAGCGGCAGTTACCCATGAATCAAAGGTCGACTAGATAAACCGTCACATGATCCGTCCAATGTGTCACGGTCGGTGAAGTAACCCGTTTCCATGCCAATGGATTTTTCCTATTTTAATTAGGATTAGGTTTTCTTTATATGTAAATGGTTATTTTATTTAGTTGGGAGTTAGTCCAACATGTCTAGAGCTTGAAAATATCAAAAAATATTATTTTCTTAGGGATTTCACAAGATTTTGGGATTTTGCTTATCGAATTCAAGCTTGTAGCTTGTGGTTTCATCGATTCTTCAATAGTAAGTCTTTCTATTATAAATTCCTTGTATCGTTGAGAGCTTTATTCACTGAATATATTAGGCTAAACCCATAACTAGGGTTGTGGGAACCCTGAAAAATCAATAAGATAGGCGAATAGGGGATAAGACTCGAGATTGATTAACATATATATCGTAGTAATCTTCATTTTAATTTCTTCCTTAATGAGTCGACGTACTAGAGTAAGCCTTTATTCTTTACATGCCCGAAAGGGATGTTTTGATTAGGAAAAGATTTCTAAGATGGAAATTCGAGGTTTCTAACCTAGTCTAAGTACTTGAGACCGAAAGGTGAGATTATTCCGGGATGAACAGAAGAGTTAGTACGTAGACATTCTGAGACCGAAAGGTGATAAATGATATGCATTTAATAGGGAGCAAGAGGTGAATTAAATTTTTACATAACTTATTAGATCTTATATAAGTAATCATGATGAGTTTACCACTAGATTTGGCTATCGCATTTAGATGTCATGGGGAACAGAATCATAGTCTCACATAAATTGATTGAAATCTAGTCGTTCTTACACTCATTTATTGTTTTCTTTAGTTAATTGGTTTTGAAAATCAAACCCTCCATATTTACTTTATGCACTTTTGTTTCGGGAATAGATATTACATCTGAAATCGGTACTAATAAATATATTCTCACACATTTTCTGTGGGATCGACCTCAACTCTAGTTGAGTTCTATATTTGATCAACGACTGCTTTACTATTCCGGTTAGAATGTAAATTCGGGTGTATTTAGAAGCAAGATCACATGAAGTAAATGTGGGTCTATAGGTCATAATAAAACAACTTGTAAGAGTTGCCATGATAAAAGCCAAATGTATTAAGTGTTGGTCTTTTGGTAAAATTAGTTCGCTGGTTTGTTCATTTTGAGGAACTACTGAAGGGATGTATATTTTAGTTTAGGCATATTAACAGTGGAAATGTGTTAAGTGATCAGGCTAATAGTGTGCTTTTGGGTTGTAGATTTGGTATTTTTGTTGCTCTGTAAAGGTTGAAAACATAATGTTGTTTACAATTTAGTTAGTTGGTATATAATTTGGTGATGAATTTGGTTTAGTGTTGGTAAAAATTAAGCATATTACTTTTTTTAATATTGGTTAGTGTTGTAATACTATTATTTTTCTTCAAATTAGAATAATTTATATAAAACAAATGTACTAGAGTTGAATTGTTGGTTAAATTAAGTTTTATAGAAAATTAGTGGGATGTCCAAATTGGTTAGATGGTGGAAAAAATGCGTTATCAAATTGGTTAAGTATTGGTAAATAATTCAAAATTAGATATTATGTTAATTGATTAGGGAAATGGTGTAAATTTTATTTTTGATTTGTTGTTTTTTATATTTTTTTAAATTACACAACATAATTATGTTAAAATATTCAGATAGTTGGTGTAAAATTTGGTTACGAATTGGTTGTATATTTGGTCTTTCCCATATACTGTTAAAGAACCAAGAATAATTATGTTGAAATAACAGGTAGTTGGTTAAAAATTTGTTTACCAAGTTGGTTAAGTGATGGTACAGCATATAATTTTAATTGAAATGTTCAATCCAAAAATCCATCCCAAAAATACAAACATTTTTACAAAAAGCTATATCAGAAGATGAGGTGAAAGAGAAAATTTGTTACCAATTTACCATTTAAAATTATCAACAAATCCATAACACCAAAAAAAGTCACACAAGTAATATACCAAAAAAAGGTTGTTCCATGTGCAAAGACATAATTGTCTACATAATAACAGAAAATATCTAATTCTTCCTACGAGGAACTAACTTAGCCACATTTATATTGTCACTAACTGGAACATAGTCATATATAACTTTTGGTGGCCTCATACTATTAACAACCTACCCAGTAGCTTTCGACTCGCTGACTGCCCCCTCATCTAATTTTTCGTGTTCCATATTGTCAAAACAAGACACCGTATCAAAATCTAAAAAGATATGGCTCTATAAAACACGATGAAATTTTGAATTCACCTTATGAATAGTATTCAGCGAAGGCACAAGTGTATAATCCGCAGTCACTGAAAAATAAAGGAGATATTAGAAGAAGGAAAAATTGCAAGATTGCTGACTTTTAGTCTCTAAATTATAGAAATAGACAGTCACAAAATCTTAAAACAAGACATTTACCATTAAAAATAAACTAACACAGGAAACAATACTAGGTACTAGATTTTGACCAAGACATTACCAAATATGACAACAGTGCAACTAGCAAAACTGAGGAAACTTAACAAAAAATAAAACAACAACAAAGTCAGCATACCAGTAGAATGAACAACAATTGGGAAAAGGTGGTTGTAAAACTCCTAAAGTAGCAGTAAAAATAATATGCTGAATCTTTTACGAAGTTAAAAAAAGAAAACTTACTTCGATTTCTCAGATTGTTGAGAAGTATTCTCACAGATGAAATATATAAGTGGATCCCCGAGAGCACGACCAGTACACTCTATCTTGTTATTCCAGTCAATATCATCGCATTTGCCATAAAAGCTAGTGAAAATAAAATAAAGCGGAATAATTTCTGTAAGTTTCCTCATAACACTATTGACTGTGACAAAGTGCTTTGATCCAATCTCACATAGGGAGTCAAAAATATAGATGCAAAAGTCATTTATGGAAATGACAGCCAATACCCAATGGCATAGATCAGCTATATTGATGGGAATGCAATATGGTCAACTAAATCCCATGATCTATTGGCATGTATCTTACAACCCTGAATGTACTGCACAACCTCTTGATCAGCAGTAATTACTCGGCTATACTTGTTCTTCAGCCAGTGATAGTGTATTTGTTCAACCCATTGGATGAAGAAAGAGTCCATAAATGTGACTCTTGTATCATTCCCAGGACCATATGTCATTTTTTGCATAGATATTACATGATAATGTCAACATACTGCATTTTCATATTTTTAGATTTTAAGATAATAAAAGCTATAATATTAAAAAAAATATAGGTGAAAAGCATATTATATTATATTTTTGGGGTATATTACCGTATCTCCCCATGGTCGTTCAATCGTGATCAAGTCATAAAATCAATCCACAAATTTTACGGTGTCGACCCCAAAGTCAAAGGGGGATTTATCTTGTTAGAAGCAAGAGTGAACACACTTTGTTTCCTTGAAAAAAAATTAGACCGAACTAATAAACTAATTTTAAAATAAATAATAAGATATCATCAAATTTAAAAGATACATACTTGTCACGTCTCTTTGAGAACTTCGACTTGAACCACATTTGACATGAATCAATGAGATCTTGATCCACTCTAAAATTATTTTATTCTTCAAACGGATGCTTCATTCGAAATATGATAGGAGCATTGCCTGAAGATTCTACCATGTCGCTGATGTCCGCGAACGGGTCTTGTGTATTCTTCCCCTGTTTTACCTGTCTTGGAACTTGCATTGGTGTGACATAAGGGATCTAGTTGTCTATTGCAACAAGTTGAGAATCGGTGAACTCCGAAAATTCATAATTATCAACCATAGGGGTCTTGGGAGTATCAATTCTGGCTTCCCCTAAAACAAGTTCACTTAATAACATGTGGAAATAACCCAAGGAACTTTTAAAAAAATAGTTTAACATAAATACACTACCTGACTTGGACAACCCTGCATCCTCAGTATTACATTCATTACAACTGACAACAAGTTGTTCACTTTGATTATGCACGTCCTGCTGTGTTATATGGCTTGAGACACCTTAGTCAGTGTCCTTAGACTAAAATCAAAAAATATTCAGCTATACATCAATATTGAATCAAAAAAGTTGATAGCATTAATTGCACAAAAAATTGTATAATTGGACAAATGAACGAAAGAATTAACCATCTCTATTAACAAAGTTAATAAGCCAAATAAAAAGAAAATAGCAATTTCAGAAAATTAAATCATGCTCACTTTTGGAAGATCATTCCGAATATTCGATATTCCAGAAGCATCTATGGAAAAAACCTCTACCTTCCCACCTCAATCCTAGAAGGAAAATTG
>JAABOM020084976.1:0-30548 GCA_011800125.2 Solanum clarkiae | reverse complement strand
TATCATATAGGCATAGAGTATGCGTTAGTACATTTGAATGTACTAAGTATGTAGGATGCAATGCAACAAGAGATATGCAACATAGTCAAAATGCATATACATAGGCAACGGGTGAGTATAATAACAATATGGCATGCATGATCAATGCTTGAAGTAAAATAGGCATGTATAAAACATGTTACATATGTAGGAAGAGACCATCATCATAGACCAAGCAAACTATTACTCGAACTCCAAGGCATACCATCCTTTTGAAAGGTGATTGAGGTATATGCCCCTCAATTGGTAGACGAGTATACCACCCCCGACAAGGTGATTGAGGATTAACACCCTCTCAATAAGGCGACCGAGGCTTGTCACCCCCTCGACAAGGTGATTGAGGCTTGAAACTCCCTCAATAAGGCCACCGAGGCTTAACACTCCCTCGCCAAGGTGATTGAGACATGACACCCTCTCAACAAGGTGATTGAGGCATGGCACCCCCCTTCCCACCGCTCTACAAGATGATCAACTTGAAACATCATTGACACTTCCCATGAATTCAACACACATATATGTTCCCATAATCATTATAAAGCCATTTGACTCATAGGTCATGCAATAGATCATCAATAGATCAAGACTTCTTAATTGGATATTTTTATCAAACACTTTGTGGGTGTGTAATACTAATTCAAAATTATGTAATTCAAGAGTAAAATAATGTAAGAAAACTCAATGTAGACCATTCCACCAACACTTAGTGACACCCTCATGCAAGAAATATTAAAACCCCTCATCAAATCTCATGATAGATCATAGATTCGTATCTAAAAACATGCTTAAACAGTCAACATTTTATGAAATCACAACATAGTTTATAGTCAACTTTCATAATAGAGATACCCATAGTTAATCCAACTTGAAAACATCAAAGTTTGGGCACCATGGGTAAAAGGACCCAATTGTTGAAACCCACATATCTCAACTTTGGAGATTTCTTTGATGAAGATTTGAGTGAGAATTTGAAGTTTGAATGAATTTCTTGAATTTGGTCAGTGTTAGAGAGGGTTTTGGGGAATGACTTAAATGATATGTGGTTGAAAAATGACTAAGTATAGTTATTTATACGCAAAAGAGGGCTTAGTCTCAAGACCCCAAGGCCTTGGATCGAAATGAAAAAACTGGCAACAACTATACTGGTCTGCGATGGGTCCGTGTTGCGGAACCATCGAGCACCCTTACTATTTTGTGCAAACATGGAAAAAATCATTTTTTCTACTATTACTCTAAAATTGAGGTTATAACCATTTCCCACTTCAATTTTTCCCCCTGTTCAAAAATATGAAGTCAGATTTTTGATATCATGCATAGATTTTGAGATTTGAGGAAATTATAAATATAGGCATTTTCGAGGCGCATTTTTAGGCACTTTTTGGGACGTTTTAGACCCATAAACATGTTTGTTGGACTTAGGATAAGTTGGGGAATGACTAAAAGTCCCTTCCCATACTAAAAGAAATAATATTCGTTCTGCAACATCATATCCGCGTCGTGCCAGGGGCGTGGACATGTGTTCTTCTCAAAATTTTATTTTTCCAATTTCACGTCGAAAAACTAAAAAAACATAAGTATGAGTCTGCGCCCCAGGCGAGTAACGCCCTGGGCGCGCATTCTCACTATTTCAGAATTAATTAGCAAAAATTGCTTTCTGACTCGGTTGCTCTAAAATCGGGTCGAGGCCATTTTGCCACACATTTTTTCGTGTCGGTCGCATATTTGGTCTCGAGCTTTCTATTGAAACTTGGGAAGACACGTCATGCACACGATTACTTTCTAGGGGTATTTCAGTATTTTTGTGGGGTGTTACATGATCTACCCCTTAGAATCATTCGTCCTCGAATGATGAGTAAAGGTGGGATTAAGGCAGGAGTAGACTCTAGACTCATCTCAATACTTACTCAAAAGTCTCGAACTCTCAACTATCCCTCACCTCTAGAACCTCTACATTAGACCCAAGAATAGAATAAGCACATCAACTCAAGAGTGGAACTTCAATTAACTTAAGGACAGGGACATTTCCTTCGACATCATCGTCATTTGGCACAAATAGGTATGGGCATTTGATCTTCATAGCTTCTTCATCTTCCTTAACAAATTGATCCCTCCATAGAACTTTGACAGAGGCTATCATTTTATTCCTCAATTTAAGAATTTGACAGTCAAGAATTTGGACTAGAATCTCCTCATATGATAGGCTATCCTTCACTCTCTGCCCTCAATAGGGATCACCAAGGTGGGATCTCCCAAGCACTTCTTTAATATTGAAACGTGCAATACCAAATAAGTCTAACTCATAAGCGACCTTCCCAATCCTCCTCACAATTTGGTAGGGTTCGATGAAGCGTGAACTTATCAAACCTCATAACACCCTTCATAGGTGATACTTTCAAATATGTCCAATCATCTACTTCAAATTCCAAGTATCTTCTCCTCACATCAATGTAAGACTTTTGGCAACTCTGTGCGGTCTTTAGCTTCTCTCTAATAACTTTCATCTTCTCCATGGATTGGTAGACAAGATCGAGTGTAATCAACTCAATTTCACCGACTTCAAACCACCCAATCGGTGATCTGCATCTCGTCCCATACAAAGCTTCATAAGGGCTCATCTGGATACTGGCATAACTATTATTGTAAGCAAATTCGATCAATGGCAAGTGGTCGTACTAGTTTCTCTTAAAGTCCAGAATGCAAGCCATTAACATATCCTTCAAAGTTTGAATGGTGTACTCTGCCTGTCCATATGTCTGAGGGTGGAAGGTTGTACTCAGATTTACCTTGGTACCCAATCCCTTCTGAAAAGATCTCCCCAATCGGAAGGTGAATTTAGCTCCTCTGTCTGAGATGATAAACAAGGGAACTCCATGCAACATCACAATATTAGGAATGTATAACTTAGCATACTCATCTGTAGTGTTAGTGGTCTTGACTGCTAAGAAGTAAGCAGATCTAGTTATCATATCCACGATCACACATATCGAGTCATGTTGCTTTTGGGACATTGGTAAATCGGTAATGAAGTCCTTTTGGATGATCTCCCACTTCCACTCTAAAATTTCAAAGTTCTAAGCTAACCCACAAGGCCTTTGATGTTCAACCTTGACCTGTTGACAATTAGGAAACTTAGAGATAAACTCAGCAATGTCTTTCTTTATTCCATTCCACCAATAGACTTCTCTCAAGTCATGATACATCTTGGTGGAGCCAGGATGGATAGCATATCAGGAGTTATGAGCTTCAGTGATGATTCTCTCTCGAACACCATCAGCATCGGGTACACACAATCTACCTTATTATTTCTACACCCCATCTCCCTCTTTGGAGATAACCATCACTTTTTGCTTGTGAACAACTTTCTTTAATTAAAACAAGACAGGGTCTTGTTCTTGCTTTTCCTTCACTTTTAACACTAAGGATGAAGCAGACCCATTCTGAACATTGACCCCGTCCTCATTATTCTCCTGAAGTTGTACTCCCAATCGGGCCAACCTTTGCACTTACTTAGCCAGCTATATGGGTAGTGCTACCTATAGACAACCTGCTAAGAGCATCAACAATAATATTGGCCTTACTTGGGTGGTAGAGAATGCTCATGTCAAAATCCTTGAGCAACTCTAGCCATCTGCTTTGTTGCAAGTTGGGCTCTTTCTGACCGAAGACATGTTGCAAGCTCTAATGGTCAGTGAACACATCCACATGCACTCCATACAAGTAGTGGCGCCAGACTATAAGAACGAATACCACTTCTGCCAACTCGAGATCATGAGTCGGGTAGTTCTTCTCATGAATCGTATGTTGTCTGGAAGCATAGGCTATCACCTTCCCTCTCTACATGAGCACACAACCTAGTCCAACTCTGGACGCATCACAATATATCACAAAGTCTTCCGTCCCATCGGGAAAAGTTAGAATTGGCGCTGTAGTCAATCGAGTCTTCAACTCTTGAAAAATCTTCTCACATTCATCAGACTACTAAAACGTGAACCTTTTGTGAGTTAGCTTGGTCAATGGTGTGGACAAAAAAGAAAATCCCTCAACAAATCCACAATAATAGCCCGCCAACCCCAAGAAACTCCATATATAGTGGGAGAGGTCAGTCTGGGCCAGTTCTTTATCACTTCAATCTTCTGGGCATCCACTCAAATTCTATCGCTCGAGACAACATGACCTAAGAAGACCACGGACTTGATCTAGAAGTTACACTTTAGAAACTTTGCATACAATGGTCTTTGAGAGTTTGCAAAACCACTCTAAGATGATTAGCATGCTCCTCTTCGTCCTTAGAATATACTAGGATATCATCAATAAATACAATCACAAATATGTCGGGATACGGTCAGAATACTCTATTCGTCATGTCCATGAAAGCTCCTGGTGCCTTATCAACCCAAAGGGCATGACCAAGAACTCAAAATGGCCATATCTTATCCTAAAGGATGTGTTTGGACTATCACATTCCCTTACTTTCCATTGATGGTAACCCAATCTGAGGTCTATCTTGGAGAAACAAGAGGCACCCTGAAGTTGGTCAAATAAATCGTCTATCCTAAGGAGAGGATACTTATTCTTTATTGTGACCTTGTTAGTTGTCGGTAATCTATACACATTCTGAGAGACCCATCTTTCAAATGCACGAATAGGAATAGGAGCACCCTAAGGAGAAAGACTAGGTTTTATGAAACCTTTTTCTAGGAAATCCTTCAATTCCTCTTTCAATTCTTTCAATTCAGCGGGGGCCATCCTATAAGGTGGGATTGAGATAGGTTGGGTATCAAGGAGAACATCAATCCCAAAGTCAATTTCCCTATCAGGAGGGACTCCAGGAAGATCTTCTGGGAACCCTTCAGGAACTCATTTACAATTGGGACTGACTCTAGAGTGGGGGACTCCATATCATCGGACTTAATTCATATGAGGTAGTAGATACACCCTTTAGAGATTAGATTTTTGGCTCTAAATAGGAGATAAACTTTCCCTTAGGTGCAAACTCCCTTTCCACTCTAAGACAGGTTTATTAGGGAATTGAAACTTAACAATTTAGGTCCTACAATCAACGGAGACATCACAGGCATGAAGCTAATCTATGCCAATTATCACATCAAATACATCTATCTCTAATTATACAGAGTCAACCAAGGTATCTCTATGATAAATAGATGCTACACAATCCTTGTAAACCCTTTCAGCTAAGGTAGAGTCACTAGTAGGAGTGGAAACAGAAAAGGGTTCAAGCAAACACTCTGGAAGGATCCCAAATACACTAGCCACAAAGGGAGTTACAAAAGACAGAGTGGCACCTGTGTCAAGCAATGCATAAGAATCAAAATTGAAGATTCAAAGAATACCCGTAATCGCATTTGGTGACGCCTCTTAATCTTGACGATTACCAATGGCATAAAGACGGCTTGTCCTGCCTCCTACACCCGTAGTAGTATCCCTTCGATGACTGCCAGCTGGAGCTACTGTAGAGGACTCTCTCTATTGCTTTCTTTATCTCATCCCTCTTTGGGATCTCATACTAGAAGTGACCAGTCTGCTCACACGAGTAACAAACATCTTTGCCCCCACAATAATCACCCAAATAGAGGTTACCATGCTTGTCACAAGGTGGCTTTCCCTTCGAACCTTGGGTCACAATAGCTTGATATAGGGGACCTTTTGCCTTAAACTTCTAGTAGCCATAAGATTTCTTATCATACCTATTTTTTTGAACAGTTGCACTCACTACAGAGGGTGTATAGTGAGAAAACCTCTTTTGAAAATAGGAATTATCACTCTGTCTCTGCTGGCTCGGCTCATGCCCTGCTGATTTTGCTTTCCTGCTCATCTGCTTTTATCTATCTATCTGTTTATCTTTCTCAGTTTGCTAGGCATATACCATAATCGTGGAAATGTCCATATCAAGGATCAACAACGTGCTTCACATTCGTTCTTCACATACCTGCCCAAACCAGACGCAAACTTCCTCATCTTTGCCCTCATGTTTTCGACCATCTCAAAAGCATATCGTGGCATCTTAATAAACTTGAGAATGTACTCTTTAGCAGTCATCCCTTCTTTTTTTAAGTTCACGAACTCATCAACCTTCGCCTCCCTTAACTCTTTGGGAAAGAAGTGATCAACGAAAGCAGCCTTAAACTCATCCCACTCCATAGGTTCAACATCTTTACCTATATTGTCCTCCCATTGGTTGTACCAGGCATTTACAACATCTTTCAGCTAATAGGAGGCAAGCTTAACTCCTTCAATATCATTAGCATGCATGGTCCCCAAGACCTTCCATATCTCTTCGATGAAGTTTTGTGGGTCCTCCTCACCTTTGACCCCATATACACTTGAGGGTTAATTCATAAGAAGTCTCTGAGCCTAGTTGTCATTGTGGACTACTGTGACTTGAACTAGGAGACTGAGAACCTCGACTGTTACCCTGGGAGGCCCCTAGCTGAGTAAGTATGGTAATGGTTACCCTAAACTCTGCCTCTGAGGTAGGGGCTGGTTGTGGTTGTATAGGTCCTGCCTTTGGGACATCAGCAGTCTTGGCAGGTCAACCCCGTCTCCTTTTCCATATCTGAGTAGGGACCTCTTGTTGGAAATTTTCAATAGTTGGGGCTGAGGCATCTCTCTAAACAACAGTTGCTTTTGAAGGCATATTCTGCAAATGTGTAACACACGAATTAGAGAAAGATTTTCATAGAGTTAAACTCTATCACATGAACTCAGATCATAGAAGAAGGGTAACACTTCCTAATGTCATATAGCCTCCCGCTTATAAAATGTGGTGCATAATACACCCACAAACAAGACCCTACTAGACACGACTTCATAGACTCCCGAGGACACTTGAACTCTGCGCTCTGATACCAAGTTTGTCACACCCCGGGAGGCACCCTAGCATAATTGGCAATCAAAGAATATTGTTAGTCCCTAAGTGAACTACCCGGCCTCATCACATTCGTTCAATACATGGATCAGTGGAAGAGATCAGAATACATAACAGCAGGCAACTTTATCCTATCACATCCTCATCAAGAAATATGGGCGATAGGCCACAAAATTAGTCATCATCTTTCACACCATAAAATAGAATTAAGAAATGCAGTTTAACAAGGAGAAAGACCCCAACATCAATACATCATCTCTCTATGTCTATGAAGCCTATATGTCTGTAAGTCTAGGAAGGTACCATGATAGGCCATGGCTACCATAAACTTAGAACAAGTCAAAACGTAAGAAAATGAAATAAAATATATCCTCCGAATGCAGGGGAGGACTCCCCAAGTCTCTAGATCTAGAAGTCTTTGAACTCGACAAATTGTCTACTAAAGTCCTCTATCTACTAAATCTTCATCATGAAACTATGCAGCTCCAAATGGCATCAGTATGTGGAACGTATGATATATAAATGGGATAAAAGTAAATAGCATAAGTTTAATAACATAGAATGACATAACTCATCAAGTTCTCATCTCAGCGACAGTATCACATCAACATCAATCAAGACTCGTACCATCACATCAAACTCAGAGTACTATTAAGATGAAACCTATCAAGAAGTTTCTTTACCTAACAACCATCATCTACGAGCTGGTAATGATACAACAAAAGCAATGTCATTGCCACATCCATCCAATACCTTACCAGGGCAGAGGATATGTCTATCAGTGGATCCATAAATCTAACAAGTCCTCTTTTGGGATAAAGGAAGCATCCATTTTTCACGGTCCAATCCTCTCCTACGATGGCCACATAATTAATGAGTGAGTGTGGGACTCGCTCTTACTCATTTCGGTGCTCAATACTCCTCCCAGGATTCAACATGCTCATATGCTATCAAACATCAAGATTACTTATCATTTGGTCTCTTTTCGACAAGGAACATCAACATATCTCATCGTCTATCAACTCAACGACTTAGGAATATTCTTTTAAGATTAAATTCAACCTTTTTAAGACTAAGAATATCAATATCATCAACATCAATCATCAATACATTCGACTCAGGACCCGGGCCACAACGAGCAAGCATACCTATATTGTCAACTAAGTTCATTCTTGTAATTTTTAACAAAGTAATCATGTAGGATTTATATAATCATTCAAATAATTCAAGTTATGATGATTATCAACTCAAGAAAATAAAAATAGTTTTCAGAAAAACATTCAAGAATCTTACAGACAGAACTCATCACCTTCAACTATTAACTTTCTACAATCAAAGGGAGTACATGGCAGACAGAACTCATCACTCACAAGATAATGTTCGCGTCGAGCCAAGGTCTCGGACATGTGCTTTTTGCAAAATTTCATTTTTTTCAATTTCACATAAAAAAAAAACATAAGTGTGAGGTCGCGTCCTAGGCGCGTTGCACCTGGGTGCGCACTCTCACTATTTCAGAATTAATTAGAAAAAATCATTTTTCATCTTAGTAGCTCTAAAATCGGGTCGAGGCCATTCTCCCACTCAATTTTTCATGTTGATCGCATATTCGGTCTCGAAGTTTCCGTTGGATCTTGGGAAGACGTGGTATGCGCATGATTACTTTTTAGGGGTATTTTGATAATTTTGTAGGGTGTTATAGTATTAATATTCTTGGGTAAACAATAAATCTCTTTACATGAAAGACTATTTTATTACTCCAGGAACATTGGTAATCATAATGGAGACCACCTTACACACTTGTAGATATCATCATGTACCTTTAGGGGAAATACCATTTGAACTTGTGAAACAATGAATCATAGGAACTTTAAATCACCTTCGGACATAACATAAAGGAACCATTTAATTTATAATAAGAGAACCTCTTGGGGACATTAGGAGAACTTAAACATATATGAGAGAGACCACTAACATACTTGATATACCTTATCCTCCATCACATTCATGAACTAACATACATATAATAAAACCTTTTCATAATTCATAAAAAAACTTTCCCATTAAACCTTCATCATTAGAAATCATTCAATATTAGCAAACTCAATATAACAATTGGGTAGGCTCATGCATGAAATTTTAAATCAATTAACTCAAGATGACTATGCATGAAAGTAATACAATTCATCAATTTATATCATCCCTAGAACAACCCATCTCAGTCATACATATCATCTTTCAAAACATGGATATGGAAATATGAATTTTTTCTCATAAAATCCTCACATTCATAGTATCTCACGGCATCATAACAATTATAGCTTTGAATTCAAAAACTAGATCATCAAATTATAACGTCATAATATCAAAGAAAGGACTTCACAACATTCTCATAAGGTCATGGCATGCTTACTTGCACTTCAAAATCAACAACGTCCACAAATCACATGTCTTGCCATAAGGCCTTCATCACATAAGAGGTTTTCCACAGAACTGTCATAACCCAAGCCTAGGGCCTAGATGTGACACGGCAAATGGGGAACCTGAAGGGACACCAAACAAGCCTTTTAACATATCATTACACATCCTTGATAGCAGAAGCACTAAAACGACAACAAGATACAGTAAATAGGGATAACCGGGGCTAAGGAACATCGTTCTTACATAAACAAACAAGAGTCAAGAGAGGGTCAAAGCTCATAGCATTATATATAGCATGTCCAAATACACCTCTACTACATAGATAAGAGAGGGGAGGCTGACAAGCAACCGGGATCACCCTCATAGTCAATACATATATAAATGAAAGATAGTCTTAGCACATAACATGAGATCATAGATATTACCCCCGGAATAGAGGACTCACCAAATAGATTGAGAGAATTCTTGCTAGCCACGTGGAGGGAGATGCTAAAGTGGGGCTTCAGTTCCTACATGGTAACATCATGTAGGCATAGAGTATGTGTTAGTATATTTGAATGTACTAAGTATGTAGGATGCAATGCAACAATGATAGGCAACTTAGTCAAATTGCATAGTTAGGCAATAGATGAACATATAATAATATGACATGCATGTAAGGTGCTTTGAATTAAATCATGATTATATAGTACATTATATGTGTGTAAGAAGAGACCATCTTTATGGAACTCATAGTTTACCAAGGTACAAACCCCTTTTGTTGGTTAGTGGATCGTTGCATTCTACCACCCATGGTGATTGAGGAACTAATCCCTCAACTAGGTAACAAAGTTATGAACCCCTTGATTGGTTGGTGGATAGTCGTACCTTACCACCTCTGGTGATTGACGTACTAACCCCTCAACCCGATTATCAATGCATAACCCATTGATTGGTATCAAGGTACAAACCCGTCGACATAGTTAGCTGGGCTCTTAACCGCCCGAGTAGGGCATGGTCACTTTCCAACACAAAAGGAGAATATCATATACATACATTCCTTTCATCGTCATAAAGTCATATGTCTCATATGCCAAATATTTGTCCTTCAACAACTCAAGAATCATAATCTAGACATTTTATCAAATATTTAGTGGGTGTGCATTGCTTGTGTAAAATCATGTAATTAAAGAGTGACAATATGCAAAAAATCTTGAAAAATATCATCTCACTAATACTAAGTAACACCATCGTACAATATACATCAAAACCCTTCATAAAATCTCAAGTTGGATCCAAGATTCATAGCTCAAAATATGCTAAAACAGTCATATTTTTTCATAACCCCAATATAGTTCATAGTCAAATTCATAATAATAGTCCCATATGTAAAATCAACTTAAAAGCATGTAAATTAGATGAAATGAAAGCTTGGGCACCATGGGCTAAAGGACCCAATGGTTCAAACCCACATACCTTAACTTTGGAGAATCCTTTAAGAAGATTGACAATGGACACTTGAAGCTTGAATGAGAACCTTAAGATCCGAATGGGTTTTGGAACTTGGAATTTGGAGTAAAATATTTGTCAAAGTGTTTGAATGAGTGTTGGAGAACGTATTATATGATATGAGGGTGAAATATGGCTAAGTACAGGTATTTTCACGCATGGGAATACTTAGGCCCAAGACCCAAAAGTCTTGAATCGAGATAGAAAAACAGTACCAAAAAATACACAGTAGCGGGCCCTTGGCGCGTCAAGCCAGGAATACGGATTATTCACTAGAATTTGCAATTTAAAAAATGAAATTGCGATTCATTTGCTCTAAAATTAGGGTTAGACTCATTTCCCACTCAATTTGACCCCCTGATTAAGAATATGAAGTCGGATTTGCGATATCACACATGGATTTTAAGATATATTGAAATTATGATTCTGAGCACTTTCGAGGCACATTTTTGAGCACTTTTCGGGGTCATTTCAATATCTCCCCCTTTGGAACATTCATCCCCGAATGTCAAATAGATATATGTGAGAATAGTAATCATGAAAAAATTATCCCCAACAAAAATGCAACTATACACTTAAAACATCATTTTCAAAATCTCAACACAAGTGTAAAATCACCATGAACTTTGTCAATATAAACATGAACGCATGCAAATGATTTAGGGCCTAGAACATGAGATAGGAAATCACATAGAAGACTGAGAAATAGTAACTTAGGCTTGAGTAGGATGGAAGAGATAAGTATATCATTTTGCATATACGCTTCGGCCTCCCGTGTAGCACTTTCGACTTGTTGATTCCTCCAAAGGACCTTAACGGAAGCAACATCCTTGTTCCTCAACCTCTTTATTTGTCTATCCAAGATCTCTACTGAAACTTCTACATATGTCAAGTTGTCTTCAACCAATCCCACAACATGAAGAGGCACAATAGCATTAAGGTCACCCACACATTTCCTCAATATAGACACATGGAAATTCGGATGAACCAATTCCATTTCACTAGGCAAATCCAACTCATAGGACACCTTACTAATCCTCCTCATCACCCTATAAGGACCCACAAACCTAGGACACAGTTTACCCTTTTTACCAAAACAAACCACACCTTTCATGGGTGACACCTTCAAATAGACCCAATCACCGACTTTAAATTCAAGCTCTCTTCTTCTCACATTGGCATACGACTTTTGGTGACTTTGGGCTATTTTCAACCTTTCTCTGATCAAATTTACCTTCTCCATAGCATCCATAACCAGATCAACAAAACAAAGTCATCTCTTCCACTTTAAACCACCCTACCAGTGATCTACAACGTCTACCACACAGAGCCTCAAAAGGAGCTATACTAATACTAGAATGATAACTATTGTTATAAGAAAACTCAATCAATGAATGATGAGCATCCCAACTACCGTTAAGCTCCAATACACAAGCCCTAATCATATCCTCAAGTGTTTGGACAGTTCCTTTGGCCTAGTCATCCATTTAAGGGTGAAAGGTCACACTAAGTTTAACTCTGGTACGAAGACCCCTTTTAAGGACCTCCATAAATGTGAAGTAAATTAAGCATCACGATCCAATATGATAGACAAAGGAACCCCATGCAACCTCACCAAGTTATGAATGTACAACCTAGCATAATTTTCATCCCCATATGTAGTCTTAACCAGTAGAAAGTGAGTCGATCTCATCATACTACCAACCACAACCTAAATGGAAACAAAACCCTTTCTAGTATTGGGAAACCCAACCACAAAATCCATATTAATACCTTCTCACTTCCAAGTATGAATCTCTATGTCTTGGGCTAGGCCACCCGGCCTTTGATTCTCGGCTTTGACTTGTTGACAACTATAACAACCGAAAACAAATTTCACAATGTCCCTCTTCAGGCCTCCCCACCAATACACATCCCTCAAATCTCTACACCTCTTAGTAGAACTGGGGTGAATAGAATAGGAAGAGTTATGAGCCTCATTAAGAATCTTCTCTCTTAAGTCATCCACACAAGGCACATACAATCTACCTTGATACCTAAGGGCACCATCTCCCCCTTAGGAGAAAACCTCCACCTTGATCTCTTTCACCAAGGCCTTAAATTCTAACAAGGAGGGATCAAGATCTTGCTTTTCTTTCACCTCATCAACCAAGTAAGACTTTGACACATAAACAACCACCATGCCACCATTTATCCACCTCTTCCAACCCAACCCCCAACCTAGCCAACTGATGGACCTCCTTAGCGTCCTCTATGCCCCCACTATCAACATAAGCTAGGCTACCCATAGACACCCTACTCAAAGCATCCGCCACAACATTAGCCTTACCGAGATGATAATGCACACTCATATCATAATCCTTAATAAGTTCTAACCACCTACTTTGCCTCAAGTTAAGATCTTTTTGAGAGAACAAAAATTGGATGCTCTTACAATAGGTGAACACATTGACATGCACCCCATACAAATAATGACGCCAAATCTTTAATGCAAATACCATGGCGGTTAATTCAAGATCATGAGTAGGATAATTCTTTTGATGCAGTATGAGTTGTCTAGAAGCATAGGCTATCACCTTATCATTTTGCATTAGAACACAACCCTAACCAACTCTAGAAGCATCACAATACACAACAAATCCTTCTTTACTTTGGGTAGAGACAATATAGGAGCGGACATAAGCTTATCTTTCAATGTATGGAAACTCCTCTCACACTCATCAGTCCATACAAATTTAGCCTTCTTTTGAGTCAACTTGGTCATGGGAGAAGCAATAGAAGAGAACCCATTCACAAACCTCCGATATTAACCCACTAACCCCAAGAAGCTCCTAATATTTGACAGGTTCAGTGGTCTAGGCCAATTTCTAATCACATCCGTCTTTTTAGGATCCACCTTAATACCATCCCCCGACACCATATGACCTAGGAAAGCCACCTTTTTTAACCAAAATTCACATTTTTCATACTTGATATACAACTTCTCTTCCCTCAATCTTTCTAGCACTACTCTAAAATGACCCATATTCTCCTCCTCACCATGTGAATAGATCAAAATAATATCATCAATGAAGACTACAATAAATGAATTAAGGTAGGGTTTGAAGACCCTATTCATTAGAGCCATCAAAATATCTGGTGTATTGATCAACCCAATAGACATCACAACAAACTTATAATGCACATACCTAGTCTAGAAGGCTGTCTATCACACTCCCTCACCTTCACTTGATGGTACCAGGACCGAAGATCAATCTTAGAGAAGTAACTAACCCCTCGCAATTGGTCAAAGTAATCATCAATTCATGGAAGAGGATACTTATTCTTTACACTAACCCTATTAAGTTGTCAGTAGTCAATACACATTATAAGAGACCCATCCATCTTTTTCACAAACAACACTATTGCACCCCAAGGTGATTGGCTAGGCCTAATAAAACCCTTCTCCAACAAATCCATCAATTGCTCCTTCAACTCCTTTAACTCAGTTTGGGCCATATGGTAATGGGGAATAGAGTTGGGGTGAGTATTAAGAAGGAGGTCTATACAAAAATCTATTTCCCTTTCGAGAGGAACACTCGGAAGGTCATTTGGGAAGATATCTATGAACTCATTTACAACCAGAACCAACTCTATAGAAGGGACTTAGGACTCCACATCCCAAACCCTCACAAGATGGTAAAGATACCCCTTAGAAATCAAATTACGGGCTTTAATACAAGAGATGAATCTACCCTTCACCACCACATCTTGACTCTCCCACTCAAGGACGGGTTCATTTGGGAATTGGAATTCGACTCTACGGGTTGTACAATCAATAGAAGTATAGTATACATGAAACCAATCCATTCCAAGAATGACATCAAAATTAACTATACCCAATTCAATAATATCTCAAGGAAACATTTTATGCGAGATGCAAATGGGACAATTTCTATAGACTTTTCTAGCAATAATTGAGGCACAAATAGGAGTAGGCACCTTATATGACTCACACAACAATTCGGTCTCAACATGAAACTTTTTGTAAACAAAAGGGGTAATGAAAGAGAGAGTGGCGCCAGGGTCAATCAATGCACATACATCAAAATCAATGACTTTAAACATACCAATAACGACATCGGGTACCTCATCAACCCCTTCCTCCCATGCAAAGCATAAAATCGATTGTGCCTTGGGGCACCACCTTGTTGACCACCTCTCTCCAAAGGAACCACATTTGTACCATGTGGATGAACCTCCTAACCCTTGTTGCAGTTACGAAGACAATCAATCTTTTTTTGACCCACTTCCCCACATCCATAACATGTATTTGTGTCTCTTAACCATTGGCCCCATGGCCCTTACTACATTTCGAACACATATTATTGGGAACCACACCACCAACACCTTGGGCCCTTGGGAAGTCATTGGAAAACCCTCTATTAGACGTTTGAGAAGACCCTTTGCCTTGATGGAATTGGCCACTCTTTTGACTTTGGAACCTTCCCTCAAAACGGGCCCTCTGGACCTCATTACCCCTCCTCTTTCTCAACCTTTCCTCCTCCATTTGTATGGCATAGGTTATCAAATGGGACAAATCCATGTCACTAATGAACATAGCATACCGGCATTCTTCACTTACCAATTCGGAAACACCCATCCCAAATTTATTCATTCTAGACCTTGAGTCGGCCACCAAGTGTGGAGCACATTTGGAAAGTTGGTTGAACTTGAGGCATACTCCCTCACACTCATAAACCCTTGCTTTAAATGTATGAACTCCACCAATTAGCTTCCATAAGCTCAAGAGGGAAGAACCGATTAAGAAAAGCCACCTTGAACACCTCCCAAAGAACCACATTATTGATTCCCTTCTCCTTTTTCCATTGATTGTCCCATATTTGTGCTACCCCTTTGAGTTGGTAAGCCGCTAACTTTGCTTTCTCTTCTGATCTAACACCCATGATAGTTAATACCTTGTAGTCCTCATTAATGAACTCTTAAGGGTCCTCATCTACCTTAGACCCGTAGAATTCCGATGGGTTCATACTCATAAAGTGTCTCACCCGAGATGCCAGAGTAGGAGTATGAGGGGATTGGGCCCCATGATTGGCTTGATTATCCATAACTTGTGCAAGCAAAGTGGGAGCATATCGGTGCTTACCATGAGCCGGTTGCTCCTCGGGTTTGTGGGATTTTCTTCCTCTTGTATTGGGCATGATCTAGCATAGAAAAGATCAATCAATAGGGGGGAAAAATTACATTAGCTTCTGTAGCACGACATGGAGTAAATAGATGGGAAACATTTCCTTAACCATCTCATATCCTCTTACTCATTGTATTGGTGCACAACACAACCATGAACAAGACTCTAATCGACACGGTGTGTTGGATATTGAGGACCATTAATAACCTAGTGCTCTGACACTAAGTTTGTCACGACCAAGCTAGGGACTAGACGTGACATGGTGAATGGGGAACTTGAAGGAACCCCAAACAAGACTCTTAACATATCATTACACATCTTTGGTCGCGAAAGCAGTAAAATGACAACATCAAATAGTAAATAGGAATAACCGGGGCTAAGGGACATCTTTGTTATCATTAACATCAAGAGTCAAGAGAGAATCAAAGCTCATAGTATTATACATAGCATGTCCAACAACACCTCTACTACATAGATAAGAATGGGGGCCAAGATAAGCAACCAGGCTTACCCTTATAATCAATACATACATAAAAAAATATAATCTTAGTACATAGCATGAGATCATAGATATTGGCCCCGGAATGGAGGACTCACTAACTAGCTTGAGAGAATTCGTACTAACCACGTGGAGGGAGATACTCAAGTAGGGCTTTGATTCTTACATGGTAACATCATGTAGGCATAGAGTATCCATTAGTATGTTTGAATGTATTAAGTATGTAGGATGCAATGCAACAATGGATAGGCAACTTAGTCAAAATGCATAGTTAGGAAACAGATGAGTATATAACAATATGATGTGCATGTAAGGTGTTGTGAAGTAAATCATGCTTGCATAGTACATAATACATGTATAAGAAGAGATCATCTTTGTGGAACCCATAGTTTACCAAGGTACAAACCCTTTTGGTTGCTTGGTGGATCATCGCGCCCTACCACCCATGGTGATTGACAAACTAACCCCTCAACCCGGTTACCAAGGTGCGAATCCCTTGATTGGTTGGTGGGTAGTCACATCCTACCACCCCTAGTGATTGTACTAACCCCTCAACCCGGTTATCAAGACACAACCCCTTCATTGGTATCAAGGTACAAACCCCTCGACATGATTACCTAAGTCTTAACCCACCGAATAGGGCATGGTCACTTTCCAACACTATATAGGAGAATATCATATACATACATTTCTTTCATCATCATAAAGTCATATATCTCATATCCCAATCATTAGGCCTTCAAGAACTCAAGAATCATAATTCGAACATTTTATCAAACACTTGGTGGGTGTGCAATGCTAGTGTAAAACCATGCAATTAAAGAGTGAAAGCTTGCAAGAAATCTTGAAGTAAATCATTTCACCAATACTTGGTAACACCATCGTACAATATACATTAAAACCATTCATCAAATCTCAAGTTAGATCTAAGAAGCATAGCTCAAAACATGCTAAAACAGTGACTTTTTCATAACCCCAACATAGTTCCGTCACGACCCAAGCCTAGGGACTAGACGTGACACGGTGCATGGCAAACCCAAAGGGACCCCAAGCAAGCCTCTTAACATATCATTACAAATCATTGGTCAGGGAAGCAATTAAACAACATAATGAGAGTAGAAATAAGGGAAAAGGGCTAAAGGAATACTTAAGCACCAAAACAAGAGAGTCAAGGCTCAATACATAACATGTCCAACAACATATCTACTACATAGATAAGAGCAGGGGCCAAGACAAGCAACCGGGCTCACCCTCAAAGTTAATATATATATATATATATATATATATATATATAGATATATATAAGAGAAAGGTAGTCTTAGAACATAGCGTGAGATCATAAAAATTGTCCCCGTAATGGAGGAATCGCCAACAAGCTCGAGAGACAATCGCACTAGCCACGTGGAGGAGGAGGGAGATCAAGCGGGGCTCTAGCTCCTACATGGTAACATCCTGTAGGAATAGAGTATGCGTTAGTACGTTTGAATTTACTAAGTATTTAAGATGCAGTGCAACAATAGGAAGTTAACATAGGCAAAATGCATAATAATATCCAATAGATAGCATAATAACAATATGTTATGTATGAATGATGCTTGACATAAAACATGCCTATATAGAATACAATACTTGTGTAATAAGTGACCATCAATATAGGCGATCAACGTATACACCCCTCGATATCGTTAATGAGGTACCAACCCCTCAATATGGTTTTATGGGTCTACCAGCCCCCGTACTAGGCAACCAAGATACAAACTCCTCGATGTGGTCTCAATATCGTTATATGGGCCGACTACCCCTTGTACTAGGAAACCAAGGTACTAACCCCTGGATGTGGCTAACGGGGCTACTACTCCTAATACTAGGTAACCAAGTTACCAACCCCTCGATGTGGTTAATCGAGCCTACAACCCCCTGAGCTAGGCTTGGTCAACTCACAACACTATAGTAAGCCCACCCCAAGATGAGTGCTCTCCTATTCCGACTTCCCCAGATCATCCTCTCGGACCAGCTACTGATCATCGCCTTGGTAAGCTATTGCCTCACCAACTAGCTAATCAGTTTGCATGGTCCAATCATTGATCGCGAAAATTTCTGGAATTTCATCATGAAATTAACATATATACAACATACTTTCTTCATCATAAAGTCATATATCTCATATCTCAAGTATTAGGCCTTTAACATCTCAAGAATCATAATCTAGACATTTTATCAAATACTTGGTAGGTGTGCAATGCTAATGTAATACCATGCAATTAAAGAGTGAAATAATAGAAGAAATCTTGAAGTAAATCATCCCTCTAACACTTGGTAACACCATCATACAAAATACATCAAGTCCCTTCATCTAATCTCAAGTTGGATCTATGATTCATAGCTCCAAACATGCTAAAACAGTCACACTTTCACAAAACCCTAACATAATTCATAGTCAAATTTAATAGTAATAGACCCATATGTAAAATCAACTTAAAAGCATGTAAATTAATTGAAATGGAAGCTTCGGCACCATGGGGGAAAGGACCCAATGGTTGAAATCAACGTACCTTGACTTTGGAGAATCCTTGAAGAAGATTGGAAATGGAGATTTGAAGCTTAAATGAGAACCTTAAGATCCGGATGAGTTTTAAGACTTGAATTTAGGATTGAAATATTTATCTAAGTGTTTGAATGAGTATTGGGGAATGTCGTGTGTGATATGAGGAAGAAATATGTTTTAGTATAGGTATTTTTATGCATGGGAACACTTAGGACCAAGACCAAAAAGTCTTGGACCGAGCTAAAAACTAGCGACATGTTTACATTATGGCAGGCCCTTGGAGCATCGCACCAGGGGCGCGAAAAGCTCTCTGGAATTTGCATTTTGGAAATTTGAAATTATGATTCGTTTTCTCTAAAATCAGGGTTAGACCCATTTCCCACTTAATTTTACCCCCTGATCAAGGATATGAAAATCAAAATTTTGATATCACGCACCAATTGTGAGATATATGGAAATTACTATTCCTAGCACTTTCGAGGCACATTTTCGGGCACTTTTCGGGATCGTTTTAATATCTTCCCCTTGGGAATATTCATCCCCGAATATCAAAGAAATTTATATGAGAGACGTGAACATGACAATTTCATCCCACATAAAGATGCAACAATACACTTAAACATCATTTCAAACATCTCAACATAAGTGTAAAATCAAGTTAGATCCAAGATTCATAGCTCCAAACATGCTAAAATAGTCACACTTTCACAAAACCTCAACATAGTTCATAGTCAAATTTTATAGTAATAGACCCATATGTAAAATTAACTTAAAAGCATGTAAATTAGATGAAATGGAAGCTTGGGCACCATGGGTGAAAGGACACAATGGTTGAAATCCACATGCCTTGACTTTGGAGAATCCTAGAAGAAGATTGGAAATGGAGACTTGAATCTTGATTGAGAACCTTAAGATCCAGATGAGTTTTGAGACTTGAATTAAGGAGTGAAATATTTGTCTAAGTGTTTGAATGAATGTTAGGGAATGTCTTGTGTGATATAAGGGTGAAAAATGGCTAAGTATAGATATTTTCACGCATGGAAAAACTTAGGCCCAAGACTAAAAAGTCTTGGACCGAGAAAAAAATAGGCAGCATTTTTTACACTATGGCGTGCCCTTTCCCCTTCGCACCAGGAGCGCGAAAAGCTCTCTGGAATTCGCATTTTGTAAATATGAAATTGTGATTCGTTTGGTCTAAAATTTGGGTTGGACCCATTTCCCACTCAATTTGACCCCTTGGTCAAGAATATGAAGTCAGATTTTTTATATCTTGCATGGATTTTGAGACATATGGAAAATACGATTCTGGGCACTTTCTGGGCACATTTCGAGCACTTTTTGGAGTCGCTTCAAGTTCATAGTCAAATTCTTCATAATAGACCCGTATGTAAAATCAACTCAAAAGCATGTAAATTAGATGAAGTGGAAGCATAGGCACTATGGGTGAAAGTACTCAATGGTTGAAATGCACATACCTTGAATATGGAGAATCCTTGAAGAAGATTGGAAATGGAGACTTGAATATTGAATGAGAACCTTAAGATTCGGATGAGTTCTGGGACTTGGAATTTGGAGAGAAATAAATCTCTAAGTATTTGAGTGAGTATTGGAGAATGTTATGTATGATATAAGGGTAAAATATGGCTAAGTATAGGTATTTTCACGCATGGGAACACTTAGGCCCATTGGTATACGTAGAAAAATAACATTTCCATACTTTTGATTGCCGTGAAAGAGCAGACTAAACGAGAAAGGGTGAAGATCGTTCGTAACCCACAAGCTAAGCAAGAAATATGCATTGGTTGGGAACCAGAGAGACATGTTTAACGGCGGACAACAAGAGAAAATGAGGGGATGCGAAAAAGAAAACCCTAAGATTTAGGGCAAGAAATTTATATAAATACATTTCAAATGGGTTAGGTCAAGTTTGAATTTAGACCTCTTTGTGTACCGTTCATTTTGAACCCAAATGTTTCTGCGTTTTATTAATAAAAAAAGGTTCATCAGACCCAAAAGTTTAGGAAGGTTGTAACTATAATATTATTTCATATTTAACCAGATATGGGGGTGAATCAAATACAAGAAACTTTTACCAAATTTCTTAAACTAGATGGATCCTTCGTATATAAAGGAGAGAATTGAAATCAAGATAATTTTGTTAACTAAGATTAAATGCAGAGCTTATTAAAAATAAATAAGAAAATGAAGATTTTTATCTGAATTTTTGCCTTGTTAATAGCTAAGTTGGCTGACCATACCTGCAATTTTTGCCTTATTGGTAAGAGTCTGATTCCCACTTTGTAATCTCCTCTTTTATTTTTTCTTTTTCAAAAACAAAAAAAAAATACTAATACAAATCATAAAAACACAAAAGTAAATTAACAACTTTCAGAGAGAAAATAGATGATGTTACCCCATTTAATTTACTAGTACTTAAGTAGTTTCATCCATCTTTTGCAATATCTTCATCTCCTTTTTTTGGACAATTTTTGATGAAAACTCCTCTCAAATCTGTGTTTTTTAATCCAAACTGAAAGAATTTGGATTGGGTCAAATCATATCCATATTAATATTTAAAATAATATATTTATTATATTTATTTATTTATTAATAAAAGAAAGAGACACAACTATTGGAAAAGTTGTGTCCCTTTAGAAGTATAAAAAAGGGTTTCTTTTTTGAAAAGAAAGAACATAACTTTTTTTGCAAAAACAGAAAGAAAAAAAAGAAATTTTTTTCTTCTTCGGTCTTGCTCTTCTCCAATTCTAGTGAAATTCAATTGAAGATTCTTGAATAGATTTCTTCTTCTAAAAATGTGGGAACAACCCTGTAACAGGTACGATTATAGACTATGACTTTTTATGGTGTAGTTCAATTTTGTATGTGATTACACATTCTAACTAGTGAAACAAATTCAATAATCCTGCGAACTATGTATTTGTTAATGATTAGATTCTACATTGGTATCAGAGCAAGATTGTTTGATTTTTCTAGTCTTAATTTTATTTCGTGATAATACATATCGTATACCTTTTGTATTTTGTTGTTCTATTGTGGTGTGTAATTATCTTCTACAACAAGACCCAAAAAAAAAAAAAGAGTAGCACTATGCTGTAATCAGTTCTGTGTGTGACGTTTAGTGTTTTTAGCAATTTTTTCTAAAAGTTTTAACATTCTGGAAAAGAAGTTTTCATATACTTTTTTCATTGTTTTGTGAGAAGAATGCAAAAAGGTAATATATTTTAATTTATTGTTTAGTATGTTAAGTGAATTGAAAACTATAATGGACCCCATTTAATGTGTTTGGGTTCTTTTTTTTTTTGTAAAAAAAGGGTATTTTTTCCCACAAGGAAATCTCAATTATTTTTGTTGGGAAAGATGCTAATATTTTAAGTATTAGTTTTGTTATTCACTCTGCCTTTAGTATGGTAACAACACTTGATTTACTGTGACCCAATTTTTTTTACTATTTATTTTCAAAAAGGGGTATTGATAGATTTAAATATATATATACACACATAAAGTTTTTCTTGAACTTGGCAAATGGCTTGTTATTTTTTTATTATATGCACTCGATTATTATAAATTTTGAGAGTAGATTGTAATCAATTATTTTTTTTTTTGGTTAAAGCCATATAAGATCCCTTTATACAAATGGTTGTATAATTGTTTCACATGTCGTTTGTCCTAATCATTTTCTGTATGTGTTATAGAAAATCATGGTATTAATAAGAACATCCAGGCGAATTTTCACAAAGCAACAGAAGGATAGGGTGAAAGCTATGATTGACAATTTGGTTAATCTCCCACCAGAATCCAATGTTGAAGATGATGATCTCGTGAGATTTGTGAAACACATAACTAGAATTAACAAGTTAATTTAAGAAATTGTGTGGGTCGGGGCCTTATTAACCATGAAGAAGAAGTATATGGCCTTGCGATCTGCATTGTCAGAAGATTTTCAAAAGAAATTACTTGACAAATCTTGGGATAAGTTGAATCTCAAAAGATCGAGATTTTACAAGTCATTGGTCCAACATTTTATGGATGAATATGTTGACTTGGAAGTTGAGAAGATAGTGTGTCATTCTCACTGACGGCCTATAAGATATAAATTACCTTTGGACTTGTATATAGATTTGATTTTATCTATTCCTGTTCACCAAGAGATATTACAGTGATCGTGTATATTGTATTTTTATAAAATAATGTTTATATGTAACATAATTTATGTGAATTTATATATTAATTATTATTATGTGTTTCTATATACAACAACAGTAACATATCCAGTGATATCCCACAAGTGGGGTCTGGGGAGGGTGAATTGTACGCAGACCTTACCACTACCTCAGAAAAGTTGAGAGGTTGTTTCCTAAAACCCTCAGCTCAAAACCCATAAGCAGAAAAATTAGATATGTCAAAATGAAATGAAAGGAAAGGAAAGGAAATGAAATGAAATGAAAAAAAATGAAATGAAATGTAAGGTAAGGGAACAACGGGTACGACTAACAATGAATATCACATGACAATAGGTAACAATGATAAACTAACACATATACACCAGATAATGCAAAGAAAAGGAATAATAATAGTAGAAATAATACAAATGCTAATAATAATAAAAAGCAGACGACGAAAAAGAGGAATAGGAAGAAGAGGAAGCAGAAATTAGCCTGCTACTCTAATTCGTAACCTCCACTCCTTTATATCTAAGATCATGTCCTCAGTGAGGTCGAGTTCCGCCATGTCCTGTCTGATCACCTCTCCCCAGTACTTCTTTGGTCTACTTCTACCCCTCCTGGAAGTTCCCACTACCAACCTCTCACACCTCCTAACAGGAGCATCGAAACTTCTTCTCTTCACATGTCTGAACCATCGCAGTCTCGCTTCTCTCATCTTATCGCCCACTGGGGCCACCTCCAATGTCTCTCGAATTGCGTCATTCCTAAACTTGTCACTTAAGTTGTGACTGCAATCTACCTCAGCATCCTCATCTCTGCGACATGCATCTTTTGGACATAAATATTTTTAATCGGCCAGCACTCCGCCCCATACAACAGCGCCGGTCTAACCACCACTCTGTAGAACTGACCTTTAAGTTTGGATTGTATCTTTTTGTCACACAATACTCCAGTGGCCATCCTCCATTTAGTCCATGTTGCCCCAATACGGTGTGTGATATCATCGTCGATATCACCACTACTCTGGATGATGGACCCCAGATACTTAAACTTATCCCTCTTGGGGATAGGTTGAGTGGCAAGTCTCACCTCAGTGTCTGCCACCTCCCTATCTACGCTGAATTTGCACTCCATGTATTCGGTTTTGGTTCTACTCAATTTGAATCCTTTGAACTCCAAGGCGTGTCTCCAGGCCTTCAACCTTTCGTTAATTTTATGCCGAGATTCGTCTATTAAAACTATGTCGTCTGCAAATAACATACACCAATGCACCTCTACCTATAAAGATCGCGTCAACTCGTCTATCACCAAGCCAAACAAGAAAGGGCTCAGCGCAGAACCCTGATGGAGTCCCAACTCAACAGGAAAATACTCGGAGTCTCCTCCCACCGTACGCGAGTTTTGGCTCCATCATACATGTCCTTAATTAGCCTGATATAAACCCCAGGGACACCTTTCGCCTCTAAGTATTTCTATATATGTTGTAGAATTCATGTATATTTAATCTTGCATTTATGTGATTTAAGATAAGTGATTCTTAGATGATTGACTGTATTAAATTTATGACATATTAGAATTCAGATGATGATTGGGAACTTAGTGAACTTTCGAATTCGAACCTGATGTGAAATGAATATTGACAAAGTTAATTATGTTAAGAATTATTATATATATGAATATTAAGCTAAAATAATGTACATAGTTGTCTCATTTTATTTTATGTTTATTTAAATCGGTATGTCAACTGTTGCAAAGAACATTATTGTCAAGTTTAACAAAAGTGATAAGCTTAACGGTGATAACTATAAAACCAAGTATGTCTTGGAAGATCAAGAAACTCTTAAAACTCTAAATGTATCTTTGACACTTCTCGAAATTAGTTATACCCTCCAACATGTGAAAGCCACAAATAAGCCTAATATTATTCAACAAGGAGAGAAAAATATTTCTACTTCAGAGGAAAATGTTCTTATGGCTAAGTTTAAGTGTCATAACTGTAAGAACAAGGGATAATTTGCTTGTGATTGTCCTAAGCCTCAGGTAAATGACCTTATGAATAATTTACATAGTGATGTAAATGTTTCTTGTTCTGCCTTTTTAACTGAATCACTTCTTGTGTGGATTGTAGATTCAGCAGCTACTGAACATATAGCGACAGAAGGAGATTTTTTTGTAGATTATAGACGAATCCCCCGATGATCTAAATGGGTATACATAGAAAACAACTCCAAAGAAGAGGTCAAAGGAATCGGTACCTGCAAAGTTGAAATGTGTTGTGGCCGAACTCTGCTCCTAAATGATGTATTCTTTTCCTCAATGGTTTGTCATAATCTAGTCTCTGCCTGAATGTTGATTAAAATGGGTTTTAACATTTTCTTTCATGAACATGGTATGAATATGTATTTGGGAAGACAAAATATGGAACTGGTTATTTTTATGATCATTTTTTTGTACTGGATGTTTGTCAAAGTCCCAATAAATGATAATATTAGTTTTTCCTTATTTACGTCTTTTAATTGTGAGAATGATGTAAATACAGAGCATGCAAAGCTCGGCCATATTGGTCAGCAAAGAATGAACCGCTTAGCCAAAGAGGATTTGCTTGGCACAATAGATAAGATAGAATTATCTACTTGTGAATCTTGCCTAGCTGGAAAAACTGCAAAAAAAACCATTTGGGAGAGGCACAAGAGCTGATACTCCATTGCAATTGATTCATTCTGACATTTATGGTCCAATGAATATAAGGGCAAGACATGGTTTTGTTTATTTCATCACTTTTATTGATGATTTTACTCGATTTGATTATGTATACTTGATTTCTCACAAATCTAAAGCTTGGAGTTGCTTCATTAAGTTTATGAACTTAGTTGAGAATCAAACAGAAAAATAAAAGCTCTAAGAACCGATCAAGGAAGAGAGTATTTTGAGTTCAAACAACTATATGATGAAAAAAGAATTCAAAGTCAATTAACTACTCCTTATACTCCACAACATAATGGTGTTGCGGAACAACAAAAGGATCTTGTTAGAAATGGTTAGGTCGATGATGGCACAAGCAAAATTGCCAATCACCTATTGGGGTGATGCTTTGCTCACTGCTGCATTCGTACTTAATTATGTCCCTTCAAAATCAGTTACAACTAATCCATATGAGTTATTGACTAAATGTAAGCCCGATTTAAGCTTTTTAAAGCCTTGGAGTTGTTCTTATTTTATTCATGATCCTTCTTCCCAATACGGAATATTAGGTCCAAGGGGAAAAAAATGTATCTTCATAAGATAATCTGAATAATCTAAGGATTATGTGTTCATAGGTGAACAAAATAGTGACACTATAACTGAAATTGAATCGCGTAATATCATATTCATAGAGAATGATTTTCCTAAGCAGGGAGAGATAAGTCATGACTTATCTCTTTATGAAACTAAGACCAGACTATTTTTGCTACCGAAGATCAAATGGATTTGAGTAGGAGTCATTTTATTGATAATGGATTAGTACCTATTTATACAAATGCACCACATGTATCAAATCCTAATGATATTGTTGGTCCTAGTGGGAGTAACTTACCAATTGATAAATTAATTTGTCAATCTCAACCTTGACGAATAAGTCGTCCACAAATTCCTCGTCGTCGATTTGAGATTGAAGGGGAAGCATTTATAGTTACTCCAGATGATGAAGAGCCAAGAAATATAAATGAGGCTCTTACATATCCTGCTAAAGAAAAATACTTAAAATTGGTTGATCTACCTATAGGCCAAACAACTATTGGAATCAAATGGGTTCTCACAATCAATCGTAAGGCAGATGGTAGCATTAAAAGATTCAAAGCTCATCTAGTAGCTAAGGGGTACACACAATAGGAAAGAATTGGTTATGAAGAAACCTTTTCACCTGTTGTATGCTTTACTTCAATAAGAGTAATTTTGTCTATAGTAGCTATGTTGGATCTTGAATTACATCAAATGGATGTGAAAACTTCATTTCACAATAGAGAACTAGAAGAAGAAATCTACATGGAATAACCTATAGGTTTTGTGGAAAAAGTGAAAAAGATAAAGTATGTTGACTACAAAGGTCGATTTATAGCTTAAAGAATCTTCTAAACAATGGTACTTACATTTTCATGATGAGATCATATCATATAGATTTATTATGATTCATGAAGATCATTGTGTGTTTATCAAAAGATTCAAAGATAAGTTTGTGATCTTATCACTGTATGTAGATGACATACTAATAGTTACAAGTGACATTAATCTTAATATGCAAGATTGTAAACCCATAAATACACCAGTTTCTAAAAGTGAAGATTTGAACCGAATGATGTATCCTAAGACTCCACATGAAAAGGAACAAATGAGAAAGGTTTCTTATGCTAATACCGTCGGAAGCCTCATGTATGCTAGATGTGTACTAGGCTGGATATTTGTTATGTTATTGGGTTAGTTAGCAGATATCAATCTGGTCCAGGACGACAATATTGGAAAGAAATTAAAAGGATATTGAGATATCTTAAAGGCACAATCGACTATTCCTTATGTTATCAAGGAAAGGATCTGCAACTCAAAGGCTACACAGATGTTGATTGGGGAAGAGATTTAAATGAGAGAAATCCACCTCTGGATATACATTCTTGCTTAATAATGGCGCTATATCATAGAGTAGCAAGAAGCAATCATCCATAGCCTTGTCCACTATGGAAGTTGAGTTTGTTGCGCATTCATCTGCTGTGCAAAAACCTGTTTGGCTTAAGCATTTTCTAGTTCACTTGGGTGTATATAACAATGTTGTTGATCCTGTCGAAATCAATTGTGATAGTGGGTTGCAATAGCCTACACGAAAGATCCAAAGTACCATGAAAGACAAAGCATATTGACATAAAATATAATTTTGTAAGAGACATGGTAGCACAAAAGGAAGTAAACATAAAATACATATCTACACATTAAATCATAGCATATCTCTTAACAAAACCTATAGCATATGATACTTATGAAGTACATATGAACTCATTGGATTTATGTAGATGCTGATGTATTTTTATTTTTGTTTTCCCAAATATGTTCATGTATATTCACATTATTGAAGTTAATGTTGATTTAATGCCTAATTTTCCATTCTTGTTGGTTCATATACATATATTATTTTTATATAGTGTACATAAAATTTTAAGGATAGAAAGTATATCGAACAGACAAAAAGATTGGCATATTCACACAGGTAATCACCTCTATTGTCTAAGTGACAAGTAGAGATGAGACAATTATAAACTAATTATTGTCAGAAGTGATGATAATGGAGAGCTCAAAGTTTATAATCAAAAAGCGTATGTTAGTTTGTATTTAATCATGTGTGATTGAAGTAGGTTAGTCTATTTTAATGTCAAATACGAGTTCTGAAGAATAAATAAATGAGTAGATTTGTAAACAAAAAGTTAGACATGAGTTGTCTTTCTTATTATCTGCACAGTATTTATATTAATAAAGGACATACGCTCCATGGAAAAGGAGTCAATACTGTGATACATGTTTCATACCATGTGGGCATTAAGTGACCCATAAAGGCGATACAAGTTTAGTCTCTACTTTCCATCGTGTGAAGCCTTGAAAATTTATAAGTAATTTTCATATTGTACCCTTATGACTTAAATCGGTTTCTTGAGATTCAATTTGATGTTTGCTATCTTAGTTTGTTGCTAAGAGATCATGTTTGCTTCGGTCTGGCTGAACATTTCTAGAAAAGCATATCACGTTGAGATTGAGAGATTCATAAGATGAAGAAGATCATTGGATATTATCACATCAATTGTGTTCATTGACGCCCTTTATGTTTGTCTGTGAGATTAGTACATATTGATGAACACAAAATTAAGAAAAAGAGATAATGAGAGATATGAATGTGATAAATGATGTAGGGTACTGCATATTATAATCTACTCTAAGTTTCATTGATTGAGATGTTGTATATTCCTAATAGATGTATAGCAACGAAGCTCTCAAAGTATGCACTGGCCACACAGTATAGTCGTACATATGAATGTTACAGAATAGGAATGAGAGTTGACCCACTATGTGTGAGTGGGAGATGAAGGAATTTGGATTGGGTCAACCCATATTCATATTAATATTTAAATAATATATTTATTATATTTATTTATTTATTAATAAAATAAAGATACACAACTATTGGAAAAGTTGTGTCCCCTTGGAAGTATAAAAAGAGTTCTTTTTTTAAAAGAAAGAACGCAAATGTTTTTGCAAAAACAGAAAGAAAAAAAATATTTTTTTTCTTCTTCCTTCTTCCTCTTCCCCAATTCTAATGAAGTTCCATTGAAGATTCTTGAGTAGATTTCTTCTTCTAAAAGCGTGGGAATAACCCTGTAACAGGTACGATTATAGACTATGACTTTATATAGTGTTATTTGTTTTTGTATGTGATTATACTTTCTAACTAGTGAAACAAATTCAATGATCCTGCGGACTATGTGTTTGCTAATGCTTTAGATTCTACACAAACTTTATAGAAAATGAACAAGGAAGAAATTAAAAGAGAAAGTGAAAAGCATTTAAAAAGGGAAAGAATATATGAGTTTGAACGCGAGATAATCAACGCTCAAAGAAGATTGTCAGGATTTGCAGAATAAAGAGGAAGAGAAAGATGAGAGTTGGCAGCAACCCGAGAAAATAAAAATGAATTAGGGTTTCAAAAATAACAATGAGGGCTAAATAATCAGTGAAGGAGAGGTGTGTGGGAGGTGTAGTTAAATAGAATGAATGACAAAGTTTAAGAGGATTAAATAGGTTGGGTTCTTGGTTATTTTGATGGGCCACAAATTGAATTAATTTAGAGGTCGAAAATGAGTGTGATTTTAGATAAAATTGAAATAATTTGATTAAGTTTTTTGAAAGAGATTGATGATTGAATTTAGGATGATTAATTATAAAATATTAAAAAATATTACAACAATAATATAAAATGATATTGCCAAAACTGTAAAATTAAGTATCAAAAGTACATCTAAATTATCCACTTTTTTGAGTTTAATACATAAACTATTAGGAGCTTGAGTTTCATACCTAAACTATCAGTTATTAGTTTGAGAAACACATCTCTATTTTTTATTTCATTCTCATCATGGTGTGTGAACTATACTTTCTCTTTATTTTAAAAATATCACATCATACTCCACATGGATAAAATATTTCACTTTGATAAAAATAAATAAATTATAATATTAGTTAAACTAAATATTAAAATATTATTATATCAAAAAAATATTATAAAATACAATATA
>JAABOM020084957.1:0-30550 GCA_011800125.2 Solanum clarkiae | reverse complement strand
ACTTTATATACAATATATCCTGCCTTACATACTAAGTACATTATCCCGTACTGATGTCCCTTACGCGGGACTTGCATTTCATCCTGCAAGTACAGGTGCTAGTAGATCTCCCCAGTAGGAGTACAGGATATTCGGCTGCTGTCACCAAGCTCCAGGTTTCTTCGGGGCTTTGTACATTTGTGGAGCTTACATGATTTTATTGCATAGTTTGTTGAGGCGGGGCCTATGCCAACCCTTGTCAGATGTTTTTCTTTATTTAGAAGCTTTGTACACTATGTAAAGCACAGTGAAGTCATGTCTCACACTTTAGACAGTGTGGCCCCAACGGCCTAGTCATATGCATTTTCTTTTGGCTTGTTATCACTATTTATCTTTTAAAAGGCATACTAAACATGGAAACCCCTTGTAATATATATAGAAAGTATATAGTTACAGATTGGTTCTCCCGAGCCTTATCGGCAACGGATGCCAGTCCGCCCTACGGGACTTTGGGGCGTGACACTTAGATAAGTTCACGACTCATAATTATGTTATATGTAATCATTCTACCAAGAACAAAAGTATTCAGTGACTTGTCCACCAAATAATCCATTAGTTACATCCTATATTCCGTGATTCGATAAATAACTTTTTATAAGACTGTGGCCCAAAGTCCTTCATAGTGGCAAGATTTTTTGTCTTAGGAATCAAGGTAACAGAGATATGATTAATAGGATTTTGGAAAGTTTACCTTTATATCTCTTAAAATTACTTTTTGTCTTTTTAAATTATTTGTTTTTTTTATTAAAGCTAAGATTAATTTTGATAAAAATAACTAAAATGTACCTTCTTGATTTTCTAAAATAAAGATTATAGTAATCTAAACTTGAAAGGTTAAATAAGTATATTTACATAAAAATGTGATGTTTGAAAAAAAAAGTTAGAAAAGAATATTTGAAAGTATGAAATTGTGTTTAGATATGCATTCAACTTGAAAAAAACTTTATAAGAAAATCAACCTCTCCTTTCACTTCTCCATGAATCTAAGCAAATAATTTATCCTTGCCAATGATAGATCTACATGCAACCAACCAATACAATTTTAAAATATTTGGAGATGAACAAAATGTTCATGAGATTCTCAAAAAAAAAGAGGTGAAAAAAGTTAACCTTCCCTAGTGTTCTCACAGATAATTGCTTTTCTAGTGAAAAGACGTTCATACTTTTTGACTTCCCTGCAAACTTGAGAATATCCTCCTCATACACATGAACAAGTTCAGAAATCATAGTTACTTTTAATAAATTCAAAAGTGATAAAAAAATAATTCACGGATCAATGAAATTTGATTGATAAAAATCTTATCACTCGTGACATCAAAAATCGCTATCCTTCCATCAATAAATAATACTTAGAGGTGCAACTTTTGTGCCATTTTTAGAATCATGAGAAACCCTAATTAATAAAATCAATGCAAAGATTAATCGATGAGCATCTTCATTCTACAAAATATTAACCTGGTGTTATATTTGTTAAAAATCACATTGAAATAAATTACCAAGATATAGGGAAAAAATTGGGAAACATAGTGCAATCTTACCTAGGCATATGCTTTGTGTTGTAGAAATTAAATTCTACCCTTCCTACGAGGTTTTGGAGAGTTTAGTTGAGCGCTTGTAGTTTATATGAGACATGAGTAAAAAATAAGAAGTCTAAATAAAAAAGCATGAATGAATTATAAGGACACTTTTACTAATCGTGTAGGGTTTTTCCTCCCCTTATTTTAGGAAAATTTATTTTAAGTAGGAAAATAACTTTTTAAACAAAAGGTAGTCCTATTTGCCATACTTTTAAATCAGCCAGAACTATACAATTTACAAAAAATAGCCAATAAAGAGTAACTACAACAAAAAAAATAGTACCATCAATCTAGATCGGGAAGGTCAGAGTCAAATATCATTCAGATCAATTCCTCTACATCTCCCACTAGCAACAATATAGAAGATCATCAGTATGGGGTGTCAGAGATGAAAAAAAGGGCAAGAAAGTTTTACCTATTACCTACAATGAAAGAGATCTTAGATCCCTCATAGATTGTGACGATAACTAACATAGAGTTTCATCTACAGAAAAGGAAAATGGATATGAGAGGAAGAAGGTACCACAAATCAAAGGGGAGTGGAAAGATGAAGTATGCCATACTTGGAACCAAAATAAGCTCTTACCTTTATTTAGATAGTTGCAGAATTGAAGATTAACATTGGAGGAAGGTTGGAGGTTGCTATACAGTATCAAAAGGAGAAGAAGACTCCACAAGAAATGAGTGGCCATTGTGGACTATGAGAAAGGAATGAAGAAATGAAGGGTCTTGAAGAATCTAGTACAGATATTTTACGAATATTAGTGGGCTGGGTTTTATTTTGGTATAATTTTGGGCTTGATTTCTTTTATAATTTTGTATAGTAGATTCATGGACTACCTGTATTTCCTTAGTATTGTTTTTGAATAAAACGAGCCTTTTAGCTCAAAATTTAAACGAGCCTTTGAGCTTAAAATTTAATTTTAAAAAATCAACCAAATATAGAAAATTGAAAGAAAAACTACGAAAAACTATTTTTCCACTTACCAAACTCATTCTTAGCTGGCACATTTGATAATAGATTTTGGATCAAATTTAAAAATCTTACATCAAATGTCTATTTTGACCATTTTGGATTATATCTTTCAAAATAGATCTTCAAATACTTGGTTGACCATAGATTTTTTACTACATTTTAAAAGTTTGTCTTCAGAAAAATTTCAAGTTTGAAGAAGTATCTCGACTTTTATTCACAAAACATCCAAAAAAAAAAATTGCAAATCAACTATATGTCCAAGCACTACTTCAAATTCAAAAAATTTATGATTTTAAAAACTCAAATTTTTAAGTTTCAGATTTTAATTTTAAAATTTATAGCTAAATAGGGGAATAATTTCTTCCATATAAAAAAATATAGGGATGAAAGTAAGAGATCTGTATATTTAATGCATTTAAAATTTATTAAGTTGATATTTTTTACTGTAATATATTTAATGTTTTAGTAAGTTTTTTGTTTATTTAGCATTTTGTGAGGTAACAATATACATCGACACTTTTTTTTAACCCTGTTAGACTAATATGATCTAAAATGCTTAACAATAGATATTTTCCTCGGTCCATCCATTTTTTGGGTCATGTTTTTCATTCACATCTTTTGAGAAAATGAAAATATATTTCAGTATATAAATTAATTAAAAAAATTATTTTAATTAGATATGCACTAAATAAATATGCATGAATAATTTATTGATATATATATATATATATATATATGAAAATAAAGAATTATCTATTGATTTTGACGAAATCATTTAGAGCTACATTAAGATTTGATAATAATGCAAAAGTGTCTGCCGTAGGAAAGAGGAAAAGTTTCAATTACTTCAAACAGTGGATCAACTCATTCTATATTTGATGTATATTATATTTTGAGTCTTCAATATATATAATTTATTAAGTTTGGGTAACCAATAGAGAAAAGGAATATGATTTAGAAATATGAAGCAATGTTTGGATATGCATTTACCTTGAAAAACAAAATAAACTTGTACCAAAAAAAACGTTCACCTCTCTTTTCGCTTTTTCAAAAATATAAATACGGATTTTCTTCTTGACAATGGTAAAAATCTATGTTAGGACCTTTGCAAGGCCAACTATACCCTTATGATGATGACAAACAGAATCAGGTTCAGGCTACTGTACCAACAATCAGAAAGTTGTATCCAAATAGTAGTAGGAGAACTGCATAAAGAAAATAAATTGAACAAGACTGAATAAAGAAGTAGAATCATAATAGGGCTCCTATAAGGAAAGGTGTACATGGCAAAATCAATGAAGGTGTCTAAGTAACAAACAACTCTAGCCCTAGTAGTTGCATCTTTTGCAAATCTGAAAGAGAGAATTTTCGAGCAAGAGCAATTGGGACGAGAGCATTCAAGCAAGATCTAGAGTTAGGGTTTTCTTGTTTGTTCAAATTCTTGCAATCTTCTTAGATTCATTGTTTAGTGACAATAATTGTAAGAGATTATTTTGATTAAGAGATTATTATTGAGAGTGGTTTGGCTCTCAATAGCTGTGAGTTAGGTGAGTGAAGGTTGGTGTGTTGAGTGTTGCGAGTTTGTAATTTTGACATTGTTCAATTTTGAAGTAGTGAAGTTGTTGAAATCCTACAAGTGTAGGTTGTGATTGTTTCTCCCTTAAGCAAAAAGTTTTTCCATTATAACTCTTGTGATTGTTTAGTGTTACATTTGTTCTTATTTAGTTGGCATTGCTAACAAACCAGCTAGTAGGGCAGCGACAATAGTCTTTTCAATTGGTATCAGAGCCAGTCTTTTCTAATAAAGGCTAACCATCTCAAAAAGCTCAATGGCAGTTCGACCCACTCTTCAAGTGGGAGCCTCTCAAACCAGGTCTCCATTGTTTAATGAAAACTACTATGGGTGGTGGAAGAATCGAATGATGGATCATATAGTCGAAGAGTGCCAGGATATCGGGAACATCATCCTAGTTGGACCAATGATCCCTATGAAGGATGTTCCTACACCTAACACCTAAGTGCCTAAGGAACGTATTGAACGGGGTCTAGCTGACAAGCTGGAAATCCAAAATAATGTCAAGGCTACAAAGATTTTGATTTGTGGCAATAGTCCTCATGAGTATAATAGAGTCTTTGTCTATCAAGAAGCGAAAGCGATTTGGGACACTCTTCAGACAACACATGAAGGAACTACCCAAGTCAAGAAGGTTGAAATTGACAACCTCAATAGATAGTATGGGCTCTTTAGAATGCTGGGAGGTGAAACCACATAGGACATGCATACCAGATTCACTGCTATAGTGAATGAATTCTACTCACTAGGTGAAATCATTCATACTGGGAAGGCCATATAGAAGCTGCTGAGTGTCTTGCTTAAATCTTGGGAAAGTAAGGTGGAGGGCATCACTAAAATAAGGAATCACGACACTTTGACCATGAATGAGTTGATGGGAACACTTCTGACTTATGAACTTAAGAAGAACCAAGAGAAGGAGCTGAATAACAACCGGAAAGATAAGAACCTACTTCTTAAGGGCACTGAGAAGGATGATTATGAAGAAGAAAATATTTCCTTAATGACGAAGAGGTTTCAAGGAGCAATGAAGAAAGGACTTGGAGGTCAGATAAGGATTTCTCTTATAAACACTAGCAAGGATCTTATAGAGCAATTTTACCACAAGTGTGGAAGTCCTGACCACTTCATCAAGTTCTACCTACTCTGGGCTCTTAAATACAAGAAAACTAATCCTAAGAAGGCCAAGGAACCTAAACGACCCACATATTCTAAAGGACATGAGGATGATGAGTCAAGAGGCATACCTATCTATGAAAAGGGCATTCACAACACTTGGTAATAACTCAGACAAGTAATCTAATGGTGAAGGTCAAAAAATCGGTCCTTCATGTCTATTGAAGGACCTGACAAGTATGATTTCTCGCACTTGTTGCACTAGAAGAATCTGATGATGGGAGCCACAAGGAAAAAGTAGAAACTATGGTTGAGGCTAAGCTAGACAACCTCAACCTTAAATCTGGGTGTGATGATGAGAATGTGGCGCTGATGGCTGGAGTAGGTTCCTAAGATGAGGAAAACTCACTTCTAGACACCAAGTTATGCTTCAAAGAGGTCAAAGTAAATATTAACTACTATTCTAAGAAAAATCTTGATTCTTTGTCATAGGTTTTAATTGATGCCAATCTGACCATCTGTGACACTAAAATAAATCTTCTGTAGGATTATGTTCAGTGGAGAACAGAGAATGTGAACCTTGAAAATGTCAACAATAAACTCCAAACAGATATTGACACCCTCAAATCCTCCAGAAAAGAGAAAATGTTATAAGTCATGCACAATTGGCCTTGGAAGAGAAGGGAAAAGAGCTAGAGAATGAGCTAATGAATCTACCAAGAGAAATGAAACTCTTCTCAAAGAGCTCGATCAGAAAAAGCTAAATTAGAACATCATACGAAGTGAACCAGGTTCTCTTCTATGCTTGATGATATGCAGCAAGGTCAGTATGCCCACAAAGTTTGGAATTGGGTTCAAAATAAATGAACCCAAAGAGAGCATAGATGACATTGGCATCCTATGGAACTTCTATGGTAAAGCAGGTCATAGTAGAGATAGGTTGAACAAGAATGCTAATGCTTTTAATAGTAGCTTCACCTATCTGAATAAGACTCATGGAAGAAAAACATAACAAACTAGTAGGGGAAAATGAAACCTACTAAGATGGGCAAAATGTTATCTTATTCATCCTTTTTTATGACCAAAACGGAACCAAGTAGATGTAGGTACCCAAAACAAACCCTTGCTAATATGTACAAGAACCACTAGAAGGAAAACTGAAGCAGTGCTACTTAGATAGTACATGCCCCAGACATATGATAGGAGATAAATGTAACTTCCTCCTACTAAATAATTTCCAAGATGGAAATGTGGGCTTTGGAAATGGAAAGTAAGGTGAAATCAAAGTAATTTGGAAGGTAGGACCATCGATATCCCAATGCATTAACAATGTGTACTATATGGAGGGACTGAAGCACAACTTGCTGAGTATCTCTCAAATGTGCGATAAGGGAAATGTCATGCTTTTTATCACATCTGAGTGGAAAGTGACAAATATTGCTTCTAAGAAGCTTATATTCATGTGGAAAAGGCATAAAAATGTTTTGTAAGGTTGATATTCGAGGCCTAGAAAAGCCTATGCTGAAATGCCTCAGTGCCATGAGTAATGAGTCCATTTTATGCCACAAATTAATGGGTCATGCTAGCTTCTCAACAATAAACAACTGCTATCAACGGAGTTGGTTCTGGGATTACCAAAAGTAAAGGTTAATAAGGATCAAGTTTGTGGTGCGTGTTCTCAAGAAAAACACGTCAGATGAAACTTTCATCAAGTTCTTTTGGTGAGCACTCACAGACCTCTAGAACTAGTTCACATGGATCTTTGTGGACCAATGTGAGTGCATAGTTCAGGAGGTAACAAGTTTGTTTTCATACTTGTTAATGACTACTCTAGATTTACATGGACTTTATATCTTAAATCAAAATAAGAAATGTTTGATGTATTCACTATGTTCGCTATAATGGTTCAAACGAAATTGAATTGTCATCAAATGAGATTGAGAATAGGTCATGATACAAAATTTGAGAACTCTAAGTTCCTAAGATTCTTCACTAAAAATGGAGTGGTCCATAACTTCTCCGCTCTTAAAACACCTCAAATAAATGGGTTGGTCGAAAGAAAGAATAGGTCTATGGATGATATGGCTAGAACCATGCTTATAGTCGACAACCTTCCGCAGAGCTATTAGGCAAAAGCTGTGCACACTGGTTGCTATCTCATCAATAGATGCATGGTCAAATCCATTATAAATAATACCACCTATAAACTTATTATATGAAGAAACCTAATCTAGCTCATTTACGTTCTTTTGGTTGTGTGTGTTATGTCCACTTCAGTGTGAATGATGCGCTAGGCATGTTTGACACCAAGAATGATGAGGGAATCTTTCTAGGATACTCTGCACAAAATAAATCTTACAAAATTTTCAATAGAAGAACAAAATGTGTGGAAGAAAGTGCACATGTTATATTTGATGAGGCCAAGTCTGTGGCTAAGAATGTTATGCAGGAACAGATACATGAACTAGGAATGTCAAATCACAGAAGAGACTCAAATGATGAAGATGGAGGCAATTCAAGTGCCACTGCTCCTCCAACTCAACAGGATCCACCTCCCACTCCAACCACTAACATTGAGGAAACAAAGGAGGAACCTGAGCCATGTGCATTGATGGAGCAGGAACTTCAAGGGTATTAGCTTCTAATGGAGCTAGTCCCTTAGGTACAATACATGTTGACCTAGTGTCTAATGATCAGGTCAGAACTGGAAGCAGAAGAGCTCCTGTTTCTTAGAAAATTTGTTGAATCCCTTAGACTCAAGTATAGCAACCAGGTCAAAGCTTAAAAACATGTATGCCTTCTCTACATACTTGTCTTTGGTGGAGCCTTAAAATGTAAAAGAAGCCCTACTAGACAATGAATGGACCTCTAAGATGTAGGAAGAACTCTTCAGTTTGATCGCAGCAAAGTCTGGCACCTGGTTCCACTTCCTCAACACCACTTTATCATTGACACTAAATGGGTCTTCATAAACAAGCTAGATGAGCAAGGTGTAGTCACTATAAACAAAGCCAGACTCCTGGTTCAAGGATATAATCAGGAAAGGGATTGAGTATGATGATACCATTGCTCTTGTGGTATATATTAAGGCCATCAGAATGCTGATAACATTTGCAGCTCACATGTAGTTCAAGCTATATTGTATGGATGTCAAGAGTGCCTTTCTCAATGGGTATCTTAGGAAGAGGTAATGTATAGGAACCTCCAGGATTTGAAGATCATGAGCACTTAGACTATATCTACAAGCTAGACAAAGCACTATTGAAACAACCCTAAATAAAGAGCCCGAAAATGTGCCTCGGAAGTGCCCAAAATTATAATTTCCATATATCTCAAAATTCGTGCGTGATATAAAAAATTTGACTTCATATTCTTGATCAGGGGGCAAAATTGAGGAGTGATTGGTCTAACCTCGATTTTATAGCAACTTAATCACAATTTTAATTTCCCAAAAATCCTTTATCTAGAATCAATCCGCGTTCTTGGTGTGACACGGCCAGGTCGCAGACCTGTGTAATATTGCCCTCCGTATTGGGTTCGCTTTGTGGACCAAATGCAGACATGTACATTTTGTTTCCAGTTTTTATAGTTTGGTACAAGGCTTTGAGGCCTTGGGCCCAAGTCTTCCCATGTGTAAAAATACATCTACTTAGCCATATTTCACTCTCATGTCATATAAGACATTCGCCAATACACTCTCAAACACTTAGAAAAATATTTCACCCCAAAATTCAAGTGTCAAAACTCATCCGGATCTCAAGGATTTCACTTAAGCTTCAAGTCTCCATTCTAATCATCATCAAGGAATTCTCCAAAGTCAAGGTATGTGGATTTCAACCATTGTGTCCTTTCACCTATGGTGCCCAAACTTCCTTTTTACATAAAACTCAAGTTTCTAAGTTGATTTTAATTATGGGTATTCTATTATGAATTTGACTATGAATTGTATTGGGGTTCGTAAAAGTGTGACTATTTATGCATGTTGTGAGCTATGAATCATTGATCTATCTTGAGGTTTGATGAAGGATGTTGATGTATATTGCATGAGAATATTACCAAGTGTTGGTGAGTGGTTTTACATTGCATTTACTTGCATGATTTCACTCTTGAATTGCATGGTTTTATACTAACGTTACAAACACACCAAGCGGTTAATAAAATATCCATTTTAGGGTTCTTTAGATATTGATGATCTATTGCATGACCTATGACTTGAATGTCTTTATGATGATAAAAGGATGGTATAAATGTATTGATTTCATGAAAAGTATCTATAGTATAGGAAGTTGATCAATTGCCTTATTCGGGGGGTAGTAGGCTCGAACAACCACGTTGGAGGGTTTGTACCTCAATTGCCTCGCTTGGGAGGTAGTAGGCTCGTGCAACCATGTTGGGGAGTTTGTATGTCAATTGCCTTGCTCAGGGGACAGTAGGCCCATGCAACCATATTGGCGGGTTTGTACATCATTTGCCTCCCTCGGGGGGTGGTATGCCCGTGCAACCACATTGGGGGATTTGTACCTCAATCGCCTCACCAAGGAGGTGGTAGTCCTCGGTTACTAAGTATGGTCTGTTCCTACTCATGTAAAATGTTCTATGTAAGCATGTTTTACTACAAGCATCATTCATGCTTACCATATTGCTATATGCTCATTTATTTCCTAAAGATTCATTTCGATTATATTGCCTATCTCTTGTTGCATTGCATCATACGCACTTAGTATATTCATACACACAAATGCATATGCTATGCCTACACAATGTTACCATGTAGGAACTCGGAGCTCCATTTGATCATCCGCCTCCTCCACGTGGCTAGTAGGATTTCTTTCAAAGTATGTTGGTGAGTTATGAACTTCGGGGATAATGTCTTTGACCTTATTCTATGTGTAAAGACTCTCTTTCCTTTATTTTATGCTTTGACTATAAGGGTGAGCTCGATTTCTTGTCTTGGCCCCACTAAGTTCTATGTTTAGAGGAGTTGTTGGAACCTTATGATGTAATAATTCTATTCTATGGGCTCGTTAGCTTTTATAATATGAAAGATGTCCCTTAGACCTGTGTTCCATTTTACTATCTCTTATTGTTATTTTATTACTTCCGCGACCAAGGATGTGTACTGATATGTTAAGAGGCTCGATTGGGGTCCCTTTGGGTTCCCCATTCACTGTGTCACATCTAGGACCTAGGCAATGACAAACTTGGTATCAAAGCACTAGGTTGTTAATGGTCCTCAACATCCAACACACCACGTCAATTAAAGTCTTATTCGTGGGAATGTCGTGTACCACAACTATGAGTAAGAGGCTATGAGACATTTTAGGAAATGTTTCCCTTCTTCTGACTCTATGTCATGCTATAGAAGTTAAGGTAAGGCTTCCCCCCTGGCAACTATAGTTCTTTTCTATGCTAGATCATGCCTAACACAAAAGGAAGAAGAGCTCGCACACCCAAGGGACAATCGGCTCATGGTGAGCTCCAGGATGCTCTCACCTTGCTAGCTCAAGTTGTGGCTAATCAATCCAACAAAAAAGCCAAAGCCCCTCATGCTCCTACTCCAGCATCTCGGATGAGGGACTTCATGAGGATAAACCCATCGGAGTTCAACGAATCTAAGGTAAATGAGGATCCTCAAGAGTTCACAGATGAGGTTTACAAGGTGTTGTCCATAATGGGTGTGAGGTCGAAAGAGAAGGCGGCTTACAAACTCAAGGGGGTGGCTAAAATACGGTACACTCAATGGAAGGAGGATAAAGGAGAACAATAATGTGGTTCTATGGGAGAAGTTTAAGGCGACTTTCTTCAACTGGTTCTTTCCTCCTGAGCTTAGGGAAGTGAAACAACCCCAAAAAGTGCCCAAAAACATGCCTCAGAAATGCTCAGAATCTTATTTTTCATATATCTGAAAATCCATTTGTTATTTCAAAAATACAACTTCATATTCTTGTTCAGGGGGTCAAATTGAGTGAGAAATAGGTCTAATCTAAATTTTAGAGCAACCGTATCAAAATCACAAAAAATGCTATTTAAGAGGTCAAATTTGAAGGGAAATATCTCTTGGCACACAATGATCTGGTGGTCCATGACCTAACAAATTAACGCCCTTTGTATTATCTTTCTAATGCACTTTGTTTCACCTTATTCCGAGTTCGAATGAAGGATTTATGCCATTTTCATGGAACTCATTTATGCAAAAAATGCAGATTCCAATGGGAGTTTTTGTGTCACCTCCACAACGTGCCCCTATTTATTTTGGTGCCTATTTTAATATTTTCAGTCCAAGACATTTAAGTCTTGGGCCTAAGAGTTCCCACACTTGAAAATACATATACTTAGCTTTATTTCACCCTCATATCGTCCTAAACATTTCTCAATACTCACTCAAACACTTGGAATCATATTTCACCCTCAATTAAAGTCCCAAACACAAAACCAGTCTTATGGATTTCATCAAGGATCTCATTCAAGCTTCAAGTCTCCATTTCCAATCTCTAAATTGCATGGTCATTTAGCCCCATTACACACCCGCCAAGTGTTTGATACAATGTCTGACTAGGGTTTCTTGAGGAATTGAAGGTCCAATACATGCCTTATAAGTTTAATGGTGTTATGATGATTATATAATGATGGAATGGTGATGAGATGATTATATACATATGATGATATAATGAGGAGAGGAGGTATAGGTATATAATGACTTTGTGATGATGATAGAGATGTATATATGAGTTGTTTTCATGGAGAAGTACCTAATATGTTGCATGTTGTTGTTGAATTCTTATGTTTGTTCTGTTCTTGGGAAAATAAGTAGTTCTTTCTTGATGATTTAAATGTAATGGTTGGGTGAGCTAGTTCTATGATTCCTACCAAAAAGGCTATGCCAGAAGGTAGATTATTTAATAATTCCTACAAAAAAAATCATATCGTAAGGTATGGACACCTTACCAGAAAGGCCATGCCATAAGATAGAATAGCTTATTGTGTCTATATAAATGATTATATCATAAGGTATGGGCATCCCACTGAAATGACCATGCCGTAAGGAAGAAATATTAAAAGCTCCTACCTAAAAGATCCTATCATAAGGTGTGGAGGTTTGATTGAAAAGCCACGCCATAAGGTAGAATAAATCACGTTTCCTACCCAAAAGATGATATCATAAAGTAGGGAGCGTCTTATATTACTTACCAAAAATACTATGTCATATGGAGCGGTATTGATAATACTCTCCAAAAAGGTTATATCGTAAGGTGAGTAGGGGTCATTTGGCCCATTTCACAAAGCTTTCTACAAAGGTATTTGAATATGTTTCTCATATTGAGTTTATATTCCTTGATCATGATTTACTAGTAGATTTTACCTTGAGCATTGAGCATGCATGACATATTAATGTTATGCCTATCCTTTGCTTACAATTATGCATTTCGATTATATTGCCTATCTGTTGCTAGCATTGCATCACATATACTTAGTACATTTAAAGGTACTAATGAATACTCTATGTCTATATGATATTACCATGAAGGACTCAGAGCTCCTACTGATTCTTTTTTTGGCTAGATGGATTGTTCAAGTTAGCCTTTGGTGAGTCTTCCATTTCAGTGACAATTACTATTCTCTAATAATATATTCCAAGACTATCTTTCTTATATGTATTATATTAACTATGAGGGTAAGTCTGGTTGCTTGTCTTGGCCCCCAGTCTTACCTACGTAGTAGAGGTGTTGTTGAATATGTTATGTACTATGCTTGAGCTTTGACCCACTTATGATATTCAAGTTATTTAAGTATAAATCTCTCTCTCCCTTCATCCCAATTCCCCTTGTTTATGTTTCTTACATTGTTTTACATTGCTCCGGATGTGTAACGATATGCTATGAGGCTCGTTTGGGGTTCCTTCGGGTTCCCCATTCGCTGGCCATGTCTACGCCTAGGCTTGGGTCGTGACAGGAAGCCAAATTGGTGGAGTTCATGAATTTGAAGAAAGGGTCTTTGAATGTGAGGGAGTGTGCCCTCAAGTTCAACCAATTCTCAAAATATGCTCCTCATTTGGTTGCCAACTTGAGGTCTAGAATGAATAAATTTGTGATCGGTGTATCCGATTCGATAAGTGAAGATTGTCGTATCGCTATGTTGATTAGTCACATGGACTTGTCCCGCTGGATGACTTATGCTAAACAATTGGAGGGGGAGAAATTATGGAAGAGAAGGGGTCATGAGGTTAAGAGGGCCCGTTTTGATGGTAAATTCCAAAGTCACAAGGGTGCTCTATTTCACCAAGGCCAAGGGTCTTCTCATACTCCTAGTGGGAGATGTGCCAATGACTACCCAAGTCCCCAAGAGGGTAGTGGTGTGATGCCTGGACTCGTTTTTCCAAAGTGTGTTAGGGGTCATGGTGGCCCATGCTTGAGGGATACCAATGCTTGTTTTGGTTGTGGGAAAGTTGGCCACAAGGTGATTGCTTGTCCACGAAATTGCAAAAAGGGTAAAAATGTTTATCTTTTAAGGCCGAGGTGCTAATTTGGTTCCTTTGGGTAGAAGAGGCGAACAAGGTGATGCCCAAGGAAAAATTTGTTTTATGCTTTGCATGGGAGTCAAGGGGTTGATGAGGTGCCCAATATCATCACCGGTATGTTAAAAGTCTATGATTTTGATGTGTATGCATTAATAGACCTGAGTGCCCCTTTTTTTGGTTACTCCTCTTATTGGCAGAAAGTTTTGTGTTGAGCCCAAATTGTTGCGTTAGTCTTATGAGGTGTCTATTCCTATTGGTGCATCTATTGTTGGTAGAAAGGTCTATGAAAATTATCCCATTTGCATCTTCTACAAAAATATTATCTTATGATCTTTTTGAGTTGGGTATGGTTGATTTTGATATCATTCTTGGGGTGGATTGGTTGCATACATACTATGCCTCTATTGATTGTAGAACTCGTAGGGTCAAATTCCATTCCCAAATGAACCCATCCTTGAGTGGGAGAGTCATGATGTAGTGGTCAAGGGTAGGTTTATATCTTGCATTAAAGCGCAAAAGTTGATCTCTAAGGGGTGTCTTTATCATCTTATGATGGTTAGGGATGTTAGTCCTTTCTATAGAGTCGGATTCGATGGTAAATGAGTTTCTTGATGTCTTTCCAAATGATCTTCCCGTTGTTCCTCCCGAAAGGAAAATAGACTTTGGTATATACATCCTCCTCGATACTCAACCTATTTCTATTCCCCCCTTGTCGTATCGCTCCAGTGGAGTTAAAGGAGTTGAAGGAATAATTAAGGGACTTGTTGGAGAAGAGTTTTGTTACACCTAGATAATCACCTTGGGGTGCACCTGTGTTGTTTGTGAAGAAGAAGGATAGGTTACTTAGAATGTGTGTTGACTACCAACAACTTAATAGGGTCACCATCAGAATAAGTATCCTCTACCAAGGATTGAAGATTTGTTTGACCAACTTTAAGGGGCTAGCCACTTCTCTAAGATTAATCTTCGGTCCTAGTATTATCTAGTAAAGGTGAGGGAGTGTGACATTCCCAAGATGTCCTTCCAGACTAGGTATGGGCATTATGAGTTTGTTGTTATGTCTTTTAGGTTGACTAATGCACTGGCAATCTTTATATATCTTATGAATATGGTCTTTACACCCTACCTTGATTTGTTTGTGGTGGTCTTCATTGATGATAGTTTGATCTATTCTCATAGTGAGGAGGAGTATGTGGCTCATTTGAGAGTAGTTCTACAAAGATTGAGGGAAGACAAGTTGTATGCTAAATATGAGAAGTGTGAATTTTGTTTGAAAGAGGTTTCCTTTCTAGGTCGTGTGGTCTTGGGGGATGATATTAAGGTGGACCCTAAAAAGATGAATGTGATTAGAAATTAGCCTAGACCATTAACGCCATCGGGACATTAGATGTTTCTTGGGCTTAGCGGATTACTACTAGAGGTTTGTGAATGGGTTCTCTTTTATTTCTTCTCCCATGACTAAGTTTACTCAAAACAAAGCTAAGTTTGTGTGGACTAATGAGTGTAAAAAGAGTTCCCAAACCTTGAAGGATAAGCTTGTCTCCGCTCCTATCTTGTGCCTACAAAGGGGTGGACGGATTTGTTGTGTATTGTGATGCCTCTCGGATTGGTTTCGGTTGTGTTTTGATGCAAAATGGTAAGGTAATAGCCTATGCCTCTAGGTAACTCCAAGTGAATGAAATGAATTATCCTACTCATGATCATGAATTGGCCGCCATGGTTTTTTCTTTGAAAATTTGACGTCATTATTTGCATAGGGTGCATGTGCATGTATTTATAAATCATAAGAGTCCCCAATATGTATTCACTCGAAAAGATCTTAACTTGAGACAGAGGAGGTTATTTGAGCTTCTTAAGGATTATGATATGAGTGTGTATTATCATCCCAATAAGGTTAATATAGTGGCGCATGTCTTGAGTAGGTTGTCTATGGGTATCCTAGCTCATGTTAATGGTGGAGGCGAAGAGGTGACTACGGAGGTCCAATGTTTGGCTAGATTGAGGGTTAGGTTGGTAGAGGTTTATAATGGTGGCATTGTGGTTGTTGATGGTTAAAGTCTTCCTTGGTTAACGAGGTAAAAGTAAAGCAAGATCTTGGTCCCTCCTTATTAGAATTGAAGGCCTTGGTGAGAGAGGGCAAGGTGGATGTTTTCTCCCAAGGGAGAGATAGTTCTTTTAGGTTCCAAGGTTGTGTGTGCCTTGTGTTGATGATTTGAGAGAGAAGATTCTTGAAGAGGCTCATAATTCTTCCTATTCTATTAACCCCAGTTATACAAAGATGTATAGGGATTTGAGGGATGTGTTTTGGTGGGGAGGTATGAAGAAAAACATTGCCAAATTTGTATCCGGTTGCCGTAGTTGCCAACAAGTCAAGCCAAACATCAAAGGCTGGTGTCTTAACCCAAGATATAGAGATTCCTACTTGTAAGTGGGAGGAAATCAACATGGACTTTGTGGTTGGGTTGCCTAAGACTAGAAAGGGTTTTGATTCTATTTGGGTTGTTATTGATGGAATGACAAAAGTCGCCTCATTTTCTACATGTTAAGACTACTTATGGGGCCGAAGACTATGCTAACTTATACATTCATGAGTTGGTTAGATTGTATGGGGTGCCTTTTTCTATCATATCGGATCGTGGTGCTTAATTCACTTCACACTTTTGGAGGTCCTTTCAAAGAGATCTTGGAACCAAGGTAAAGCTTAGTACGACCTGTCACCCTTACACAGATGGCCAAGCCGAAGGACTATTCAAACTCTTGAGGATATGCTCAGAGCTTATATTTTGGAGCTTAAGGGTAGTTGGGATAATAATCTTCTATTGAATGAGTTTGCTTATAACAATAGATACCATTTCTAGCATTAGTATGGCTCCTTTTGAGGACCTCTATGTTAAGCATTGTAGATCACCAGTTGGATGGTTTGAAGTCAGAGAAATGGCCTTGTTTGATCTGGATTTGGTTATGGATGCTATGGAGAAAGTAAAGTTGATTAGAGAAAGGCTGAAAACAACCCACAACCATAAAAAGTCCTATGCCGATGTGAGGAGAAGGGAGCTCGAACTTAAAGTCGGTGATTGGGTCTATTTGAAGGTGTCTCCATGAAGGGTGTGGTTCATTTTTTAAGAAGGGTAAACTAAGTCCAAGATTTTTGGGTCCTTATATGGTATGGAGGAGGATTGGTAAGGTATCCTATGAGTTGGAATTACCTAGTGAAATTGATTTAGTTCATCTGGTCTTTCATGTGTCTATGTTGAGGAAATGTGTGGGTGACCCTAATGCATTAGGCCTCTTGATATTGTAGGTGTTGTTGAAGACAAATTGACTTATGAAGAAGTTCTAGTAGATATATTGGATAGACAAGTGAAGAGGTTGAGGAACAAGGATGTTGTTTCCATTAAGGTCCTTTGGAGGAATCAACAAGTTGAAAGTTCCACATGGGAGGCCGAAGCGGACATGCAAAAGAGATATCCTTATCTCAACCATTCTGTTCAATCCTAAGGTACTAATTCTAAGTCTTCTATGTGATTTCAAGACTCATGTTTCAGCCCCTATGTCATTTACATACATTCATGTTTATGTTGAGAAATTTCATGGTGATTTTAACACTGATATTGAGATTTTTGAAATGGTGTTTAAGTATATTGTTGCATTCTTGTTAGGCTAATTTCTTCATGATTACTTTTCCTATATACATTTCCTTGGCATTTAGAGATGAATGTTTCCAAGGGGGAGATACTCAAACAACCCCAAAAAAGTGCTCGAAAATGTTCCTCGGAGGTTCCCAAAATTGTAATTTCTATATATCTCAAAATTCGTGTGTGATATCCAAAATTCGACTTCATATTCTTCATCAGGGGGAACAATTGAGTGAGAAATGGGTCTAACCCCAATTTTAAAGCAACCGTATCAAAATTCCAAAATCCATAACTTTGCTTATCTAGTGTCTGTCAACGATGGTGCCGCGACGTGCAACCATTACGGAGCAGTGTAAAAAGGCCCAGCATGATAGGTCCACATCACCGACCAGACGCAGACCTATACATTTGTTGCTAGTGATTTTATCTCGGTTCAAGGCTTTTGGCTTGGGCCTAAGTCTTCCTATGCGTGAAAATATGTATACTTAGCAATATTTCACATTCATATCATAAAAGACATTTCCCAATACTCTCTCAAATACTTAGACAAATATTTCACCCAAATTTCAAGTCCCAAAACTCATCCAGATATTAAGGATTTCACTCAAGCTTCAAGTCTCCATTTACAATCCTCATCAAGAATCCTCCAAAGTCAAGGTATCTGGGTTTCAATTATTGGGTCCTTTTACACATGGTGCCCAATCTTTCTTTTTACACAAATTTCATAGCTCTAAGTTGATTTTACTTATGAGACTTCTGTTATGAATTTTACTATGAACTACATTTTTGGGGTTTAGTTAAAGTGTGGCTGTTTATCCATGTTCTGAGCTATGAATCTTAGATCTATCTTGAGATTTGATGAAGGGTTTTAATATATATTGCATGAGGGTATTACTTAGAGTTGGTGGGTGGTTTTACATTGAATGTACTTGCATGATTTCACTCTTGAATTACATGGTTTGACACTTACATACCCATCAAGTGTTTAATGAAATGTTCGGTTAATGAATCATGATTTGTTGATTTGTTGAAAGTCTAATGCTTGGCATATTAGTTTAGTGACTTTATGATGATGAAAGGGTGATATATGTGTGTTGATTTTATGAGAAGTATATCTTTTGTTGTGAGTTGACCATAGCGAAATTGAGGGGTGATGCCTCAATCATCTTGGATGGGGGTAGTAAGCCATTAACCAATTGAGAGGTTGGTACCTCAATCACCTAGGATGGGGATGGTAAGACATAAACTAATTGAGGGGTTGGTACCTCAGTCATCTCGAATGGGGTGGTTAACCATCAACCAATTAAGGGAGTGGTACCTCAATCATCTAGGATGGGGGTGGTAAGCCATCCACCAATTGAAAGGTTGGAACCTCAATCACCTAGGAAAGGTGGGGTAAGCCTTCAGCTAATTGAGGGGTTGATACCTTAATCGCCTAGGATGGGGGTGGTAAAACATCAACCAATTAAGGTGTAGGTACCGCAATCACTTCTAAGGGATGGTCTACCTTAGATTCTAATACTAAGTTGCTTGGTCTGTGATGATGGCCTATTCCTACACATGTCATATGTTTTGTACATAAGCATGTTTACTTCAAGTATCATTCATGCATGCCATGTTGTTATATGATCATTTATTGATTAATTATGCATTTTTACTATATTGCTTATGTATTGTTGCATTGCATCCTACATACTTAGTATATTAAAACATACTAACACATACTTTATACTACATGATACTACCATGTATGAACCGGAGCCCCACTCGATCATTCTCCTCCTCCATATGGATAGTGCTATAACTCTCAAAGCAAGTTGGTGAATCCTCAACTTCAAGGACATACTTCTCTTGATTTATGCTATGTATAGACTTTCTTTTCCTTATAGTATGCTTTGACTATGAGGATGCACTTGGTTGCTCATCTTGGCTCCCGCTAAGTTCTATGTTTAGAGGTGTGGTTGGACAAGTTATGTAATGATGCTATGAGTTTTGACTCTCTTTGACTATGATGGTTTATGATATGAAGGATGTCCCTTAGCCCCATCTTAACTATTTATACTCTTTTATTGTCATTTAATTGCTTCGGTGACTAAGGATGTGTAATGATATGTTAACAGGCTTGATTAGGGCCCCTTCGGGTTCCCCATTCCCCGTGTCACGTCTAGTTCCTAGTCTTGGGTCATGACAACCAACAAGTCAAAGTCGAACATCAAAGGCTAGGTGGCCTAATCCAAGATATAGATATTCCTATTTGGAAGTGGGAGGAAATTAATATGGATTTTGTGGTTGGGTTACCTAAGACTAGAAAGCGTTTTGATTCCATCTTGGTTGTGGTTGATGGGATGATAAAGTTGGCTCACTTTCTACCATTTAAGGCTACTTATGGGACCGAAGACTATGCTAAATTGAACATTCATGAGTTGGTGAGATTGCATGGGGTACCCTTGTCTATCATATCGGATCATGGTGCTCAATTAAATTCTCACTTTTGGAGGTCCTTCCAAAGTGGTCTTAGAATCAAGGTAAAGCTTAGTATGGCCTTTCACCCCCAAACAGATGGCCAAGCCAAGAGAACTATCCAAAATCTTGAGGATATACTTAGGATTTATGTTTTTGAATTTAAGGCTGGTTCTTCCATTAATTGATTTTGCTTATAACAATAGCTATCCTTCTAGCATTGGTATGGCTCCTTTTAAGTCCCTGTATGGTAGATGTTGTAGATTACTGGTTGGGTGGTTTGATGTAAGTGAAATGGTTTTGTTCGGTCTGGATCTTGTTTTGGAGGCTATGGAGAAGGTAAGGTTGGTTAGAGAAAGGTTGAAAATACTCCAAAGTCATCAAAAGTCCTGTACCGATGTGAGGAAAAGAGACCTTGAATTTAAAGTTAGTGATTAGGCCTATTTGAAGGTTTCACCATTGAAGGGTGTGGTTCGTTTTGGTAAGAAGGGTAAATTAAGTCCACGATTTTTGGGTCCTGATAGGGTGATAAGGAGGATTGGTAAGGCGGCGTATGAGTTGGTGTTGCCTAATGAAATGGATTTGGTTCATCTAGTCTTCCATGTGTCTATGTTGAGGAAGTGTGTTGGTGATCCGGATGCTATTATCCCACCGGATGTTGTGCTTGTTGTTGAATACAACTTGACTTATGAAGAAGTTCCAGTAGAGATCTTTCATACACAAGTGAAGAGGTTGAGGACCAAGGATGTGGCTTCCGTTAAGGTCCTTTAGAGGAATCAACGAGCCAAAAGTGATCCATGGGAGGTCGAGACGGACGTGCAAAAATGATATCCCTATCTCTTCCATTCTACTCAAGGCCTAAGCTACAAAATCTATGTCCACTATGTGATTTTAAATCTTATGTTTCATCTCCTATGTCATTTGAATGCATTTATGTTAATGTTGATAAGTTCACGATCATTTTTTACATTTATGTTGAGGTTTTGAAAATAGTGTTTGAGTGTATTTTTGCATTCTTGTTGGGGCTGATATCTTCATGATTACTCTTCTTATGCATGTTTCATTGATGTAATGATCCCAAAAGGTGCCCCAAAATGTACCTCGAAAGTTTTTGGGATCGTAGTTTCCATGTATCTAAAAAATCCATTTGTTATTTTGAAAATTGGACTTCATATTCTTGTTCCAAGGGTAAATTTAGTGGGAAATGGGTCTAACCTGAATTTTAGAGCAACCGTATCAAAATAAAAAAATCACAAAAATGCTATTTAGGAGGGTCAATTTTGAAGGGGGAATGTCTCTTAGCACTCAAAGATCTAAGTGGTTCATGACCTACCAGATTATAGACCTTTGATTTAGCTTTCCAATGCACTTGGTTTCACCTCATTCCGAGTTCAGATGAAGGATTTATGCCCATTTTCGTAGAACTCATTTGTGTAGAAAATGCAGATTCAAGTGAGGAGGCGACGCGCCCCTGTTGTTTTTGGTTCCTGTTTTAATTTTTTCGGTCCAAGACTTATAATTCTTGGGCCTAAGGGTTCCCAAACTTTAAAATATATATACTTAGCTGTATTTCATTATCATATCATCCTTAACATTTTCCAATATCCTCTCAAACACTTAGCCTCATTTTTCACCCTAAATTCAAGTCCTAAAACTTAAGACCAATCTTAAGGATTTCTTCAAGGATTTCATTCAAGCTTCAAGTCTCCATCTATAATCTCTTTCAAGGCTTTGACAAAGCTAAGGTACATGGTGTTGAACTATTGGGTCCTTTCACCCATGGTGCCTAAACACTGTTTTTACTAATATTACATGATTTAAAGTTGATTTTACATATGTGTCTTGTCTAATAAGAAATTTCCTGCATAGTGATTTTAGTACATAAAAGTATGATTGTTTTAGCATGTTTTGAGCTCTAAATCTTTGATCCAATGTTAGATTGATGAGGAGTTTTAATGTGTATGTCTTGAGGGTATTGCATGGTGTTGAATGATGGAATTACAATGGATTTTCTTGCATGATTTCATCTCCAAATTGCGTGGTCTTTTACCCCCATTACACACCCGCCAAATGTTTGATAAAATGTCCGGCTAGGGTTTCTTGAGGAATCAAAAGTCAAATGCATGTCGTATGAGTTGGATGATTTTATGATGATTATATGATGATGAAAAGATGCATATATATGTGTCTAAATCATGTAAAGCACCTATCGTATTGCAAGTTAATTGTTCGGTCCTCATGTTGTTATATTCTTGGGAAAATGAGGAGTTGTTTATTGATTGTTGAAATGTAATGAATTGATGAGCTAATTCTATGAAATGCTTAATCTAAAAAGGGATGGGCTCCCGTAAGGAATGTTACTTAATCCGAAAAGGGATGGGTTCTCATTAGGAATGTCACTTAATTCATAAAGGGACGGGCTTCTATAACGAATGTCACTTAATTCGAAAATGGACACGCTCCTATAAGGAATGTCACTTAATCCGAAAAGGGATGGGCTCCCATAAGGAAGGTCACTTAATCCAAAAAGGGATAGGCTCCCATAAGGAATGTTACTTAATCTAAAAAAGGACGGGCTCCCGTAAGGAATGTCACTTAATGCAAAAAGGGATGGGCTCCTGTAAGGAAGGTCACTTAATCTGAAACTGGGCGGGCTCTCGTAAAGAAGATCAATTCGAAAAGGGACGGGCTCCAGTAAGGAAGGTCACTTAATCCAAAAAGGGACAGGCTCCCATAAGGAAAGCCACTTAATCCAAAAAGGGACAGGCTCCCATAAAGAAGGTTAAGCCTCCAAAACGTCTTATGTTATGTCAATTGAGGTTTCTTCCGACACTTATATATTATGATATATGTAAGATAAATTACTTGCAAAGCATGGTTTACGTAGGTATTGGTCATATATGTCATTTTGTTATTATGCCATCTATTGAATATTATTATTATTGTCCATTTTAATTATGATGCCTATCTCTTGTGGTATTGTAACCCACATACTTAGTACATTCAAATGTACTAACACATCTTCTATGCCTATATGATGTTACCATGTAGGAACTGGAGCTCCTAAGTATTCTTTTTGTGGCTAGACGGAGTGTTCAAGTTAGCCTTTGGTGAGTCCTCTATTTCGGGGACAATGACTAGTCTCTTACGCTATGTTCTAAGACTATCTTGCTTTTATGTATGTATCAACTATGAGGGTGAAGCCAGTTGCTTGTCTTGGCCCCTGCTTTTTTCTATGTAGTAGAGGTGTTGTTGGACATGTTATGTACTATGCTTGAGCTATGACTCACTTATGATGTTCAAGATATTTATGTATAAATCTCTCTCTCCCTTAGTCCCAATTTTCCTTGTTTATGTTTCTTACATTGTTTTCATGACCAAAGATATATAATGATATTCTATGAAGCTTGTTTCGGGTTCTTTCTGGTTCTCTATTCGACAGTCATGTCTAGGCCCTAGGCTTGGGTCTTGATGAAGATGGTATTAGAGTACTAGGTTGATAGATCCTCGGAGTCCAACACACTACGTCAATTAGAGTCTTATTCATTGTTATGTTGTGCACCACAACTATGAGTAGGAGACTATGAAATTTTAGAAAATGTTTCCTTCATCATTGTCTATGTCATTCTTTACAAGTGGGATAGGGCTTTTCCCTCTAACAAATGTTCTTTGCTCTTTTAGTTGATCATGCCGCTTCAAGGAGGAAGGCGAAGGAAGGTAAGTAGAAGGTTTTGATTTTGATTGATGTATGTTTCACTGTTTCTTCTCTATTCTTTTAGTTGATGGTGGGGCTTCTTATGTACCCAAGTGGTTGGGTGGATCTGTGGTGTCTATTCTCTTGGTTGGGTATATTGTTGCTAGAAAGTTCATAGGTGTCGATCCGGTTTTTATTGCATTAGGTTTTGCTTTGTGGCTTGATGGAGTTAGTGCGGTGGATTTTGATGTCATACTAGGGGATGGAATGGTTGCTTGCATGTTGTGTCTTCATGGATTGTAGGACCCGTTAGATTATATCCTGATTCCCTAATGAACACGTCCTTGAGTGGAAGAGTCATGATATGTTGGTCAAGTGGTAGCAAAAGAGATATGTCCATTCTTGTCTTAAGGTACAATTGGTCTCTAAGGGGGTTGTATTTTTTATCTTGTGAGAATTGGAGGTGTTGAACCTAAGTTGGCTGTTTATAGAATTGTCGTTGGTGATAGACGAGACCTTGAATGCTCATTTTTGATGTTTGAAGTTGGGGTATTATCTTTTGGTTTGACTAGCACACCAGTTATGCCTATGAGTCCCATGAATAAGAACTTTAGTCCCTACTCTAATAGGCATATAGTGGTTTGGGTGATTATATGATGGTTCCGTTCCATAATGAGGTAGTACGTGTAAGTCATTTGAGGGTAGTACTACAAAGTTTAAGGAAGCAAGTTGGATGCTAAATAGGAGAGGTGGAATTTTGGTTGTAAGACGTTGCCTTCTTGGGTCGTGTGGTGCTGGTTGATGGAATTAAAGTAGACCCTAGTAAGATGAAGGTGATTAGAGATTGACCTAGACCTTTGTACCCATCGGATATTATGAGCTTCTTGGGATTAGCAGGCCTATATCAGAAGTTGTGAATAGGTTACCTTCTATTACTTCTCCTATGACTTAGTTGACCCTAAGTAAGACCAATGTTGTGATAGAGGTTTTGACTAGGGTAATTTGAAAGGTCCGGGGGTTGTTATTTCTTGTGTTATTCCTCAGTGCTAGTAGGATTTATATGTATGGGTGTCTTGGATGGTTACGTGAGTCTATTATGGCTAGTAGGGGTCTATAAGGTTGTTGTATGTTATCATTGCATAGAGTCTTGTCTTATGATCTTGGTTGGACTTAGTTGAGATATTGGAAGTCTTGGGGTTGTTTTGTTACTTGCATGGTATGCTTTCAATGAATGTAGCACCCATAAGATTGTGATGTGATGGTTAAGGATAGAGATCTATTTTGTCAATTATCAAGGGATAGTCACTCCTCTAGGAATAATTACTTTGAATATAGGTGGAGTTATTTGGTTGGCTTATGCACCGATAGTGGTTGTGGATTTCTTGAATAGGATCTTAAAATGCCTTGGTATGTTGTGGTTATCTCAAGTAATGAAGTATTGATTTATTTAGAGCTTGTGAATCATTTGGGGTAGTGTTGCAAGTCTTGGGGGATGAGAGATTGTTTGCTAAATATAATACGTGTGCATTGTTGATAGCAAGAAGGTGGTTAGGATTCTTTAAGGATTATGAATGAGTGTGCATTATTTTTTTCTCGGTAAGGCTAATGTTGCATACGGTGCTCTAGGTGGCCTAGCATGTCTTGTTGATGGTGGCAAAGAGGAGACTAGTGAGGTCCATCGGTTGGTTAGATTGAAAGTTAGGTTGAGTGAAGTTAAAAATGGTAGTTTAGTGTTTTTAGTGGTTACAAATCTTCTTTGGTCGAGGAGGTCTAGTTAAGCAACGCCTTGATTCTGCCTAATGAGAGTTGGAAGTTTTGGGTGAGAGAATGATAGAGTGGAGGATGTCTCCCAAGGGGGAGATATCAGTTATAGTACCAAGTAGGTTAGGTGTATTTAATAATGACAATTGAGTTGAGGATGGTGAGTCCTTGCAAAGTGCAGAGGGAGGTTGGTAGGGTCGCATAAGTTTGGAAATGACCTATGGTAGGGGTATGGTTTATCCAGTTTGTCATGTTTCTAGGTTGAGGGGATGTGTTGACGACCCTAGTACTATAGAACTCTTTGAGATTTGGGTGTTATGGAGGGTAAGTTGTCTTAGGAGAAGGTCCCGGTGGGGGTGTTGGATGGATGAGTGGAGAAGTTGATTGATAATAATGTAGTGTTTTTCAAGGCCCTTTAGAAAAGTCGTTTAGTCGAAAGTGTCTCTCAGGGATCGGGCATGGAAAGTAATACCCATATATTTTTCATTCTATTCAAGCTTATGATAACACATCAATTCCTTTTATTATTCCAGGTCTCATATTTCAGCCCCATGTTATTAGTATGCATTCATGTTTAAGTTGGCAAATTTATGATGATTTTACGCTTATGTTAAGATTTTTAAAATGGTATTTGAAAGTAATGTTGCATTCTTGTTGGGGCTAATTTGTTCATGATTACTCTTCTCTTGTACGTTTCTTTGGCATTTGGGGATGAATGTTCCCAAGGGGAAGATATTGTAATAATCCCAAAAAGTGCCCAAAAATGTGCCTCAGAAGTGTCCAAAATTGTAGTTTCCAGGTATCTCAAAAATCTGTTCATTATTCTGAAAAATCCAACTTCATATTCTTATTTAGGGGGTCAAATTGAGTGGGAAGTATGTCTAACCCGAATTGTAGAGCAACCATATAAAAATCTAAAAATCGTTAGGAGGGTCAAATTTAAAGGGGAATATCTCTTAGTACATACAGAATTGAGTAGCCCACGACCTACCAAATTAAAGCCCTTTGAATTAGCTTTCCAAATCACTTGGTTTCACCTCATTCCGAGTTCGGATGAAGGATTTATGCCCATTTTCATTGAACTTATTTGCTCAGAAAATGCAGATTTGAGTGGGGGTTTTGCGTCGCCTCCATGATGCGCCCCTGTTGTTTTTGGTGCCTGTTTTATTTTTTTTTGTTCAAAACATATAAGTCTTGGGCCTAAGGGTTTCCACACTTTAAAATACATATAGTTAGCCTTATTTCACCCTCAATCCTTAACATTCCCCAATATCCTCTCAAACACTAAGACTCATATTTCACCCTAAATTCAAGTCCCAAAACTCAAGACCAATCTTAAAGATTTCTTCAACGATTTCATTCAGGCTTCAAGTTTCCTTCTTTTATCTCTTTCAAGGGTTCTCCAAAGCTAAGGTATGTGGTGTTGAACCATTGGGTCCTTCCACCCATGGTGTCTAAACCCTCTTATTACTAATATTTCATGATTTAAAGTTGATTTTACATGTGGGTCTCGTATATTAAGAAATCTATTGCAAAGTCATTTTAGTTCATGAAAGTATGGTTGTTTTAGCATGTTTTGAGATCTATATCTTGGATTTAATGTTGGATTGGGATTTTGATGTGTATGTCTTGATGGTGTTGCAAAGTGTTGAATGATGGTTTTACAATGGATTTTCTTGTATGATTTCATCTCTAAATTGCATGGTCTTTTATCTCCATTACATACCCGCCAAGTGTTTAATAAAATGTCTAGCCAGGGTTTCTTGAGGAATCGAAGCTCCAATACATGTCTTACGAGTTGAATGATGTTATAATGATTATATGATGATGAAAAGATGTATATATGTGTGTCTAAATCATGTAAAGCACCTATGTTATTGCAAATGAATTGTTGGGTGCTCATGTTGTTGTTTTCTTAGGAAAACAAGGAGTTATTTCTTGATGGTTGAAATGTAATTTGATGAGCTGGTTCTATGAAATGCTTAATCCGAAAAGGGATGAGATCCTGTAAGGATTGTCACTTAATCCAAAAAGGGACGGGCTCCTATAAGGAATGTCATTTAATCCGAAAAGGGATGGGCTCCCGTAAGGAAGGTTACATAATCCAAAAAGGGATGGGCTCCCATAAGGAATATTGCTTAATACGAAAAGAGATGGGATCACATAAGGAATGTAACTTCATCTAAAAAGGGATGGGCTCCTTTAAGAAAGGTCACTTAACACAAAAAGGGACAGTTTCCTAGAAGAAAAGTCACTTAATCCGAAAAGGGATGGACTCCCATAAGGAAGGTCACTTAATCCGAAAAGGGATGGGCTCCTGTAAGGAAGGACACTTAATCCAAAAAGGGATAGGCTCCCGTAAGGAAGGTTACGCCTCCAAAAGGTCTTATGTTATGTTGGTTGAGGTTTCTTCCCGTACTTATATAATATGATCTATGTAAGATGAATGACTTGAAAAGTATGGTTTATGTAAGCATAGGTCATACATGCAATTTTGTTGTTATGCGATTTATTGATTGTTATTATTATGCATTTTGATCATGATGCCTATCTCTTGTTGCATTGTATCCCACATACTTAATACATTCAAACATAGTAACATATACTCTATGCGTACATGATGTTACTATGTAGGAAATCAGAGCTTTTATTGATTCTTTTTGTGGGTAGATGGATTGTTCAAGTTAGCTTTTCGTGAGTCCTCCATTTCGGGGACAATGACCATTCTCTTATGCTATATTCTAAGATTATCTTTCTTTAATATATGTATTAACTATAAGGGTGAGCCCGGTTGCTTGTCTTGGCCCCGCTCTTATCTATGTAGTAGAGATGTCGTAGGATATGTTAATGCTTGAGCTTTGACTCACTTATGATATTCAAGCTATTTAAGTATAAATCTCTCTCTCCCTTAGTCCCAACTCCCTTTGTTTATGTTTCTTACATTGTTTCTGTGACTAAAGATATGTAATGATATGTTATGTGACTTGTTTGGGGTTCCTTCGGGTTCCCTATTTATCGGTCACGTCTAGGCCCTAGGCTTGGGTCTTGATATTAACATTCGAGGATAAATATTCCCAAGGGGTGAAAATATGCCTTGGAAGTGCCCGAAATCATAATTTTCATATATCTTAAAGTCCGTGCATGATATAGAAAATTCAACTTCATATTCCTAATTAGGGGACAAAATTGAGTGGGGAATGCATCTAACCCCTTTTTAGAGCAGCCGAATCACAATTTTAATTTTCCAAAAATTCCTTAACCAGAATCGATTGCATCCCTAGCGTGATGCGATCAGGGCCCGAACTATGTAATGTTTCCCTCCGCATCGATGTGGACCAGACACATTCCTATAAATTTTGTTTCCAGTTTTTTTTAGTTCGGTCCAAGGCTTTGAGGCCTTGGGCCCAGGTCTTCCTATACGTAAAAATACCAATACTTAGCCATATTTCACCCTCATATCATACAAGATATTCCCTAATACTCTCTCAAACACTTAGATAAATATTTCATCCCAAAATTCAAGTGCCAAAACTCATCTGGATCTTGAGGATTTCACTCAAGCTTCAAGTCTCCATTCCAATCTTCATCAAGAAATTCTCCAATGTCAAGGTATGTGAGTTTCAACCATTGAGTCCTTTCACCCATGGTGCCCAAACATCCTTTTTACATAAAACTAAAGTTTCTAAGTTGATTTTAATTACGGGTCTTCTATTATGAATTTGACTATGACTATGTTAGGGTTCGTAAAAGTGTGACTGTTTATGCATGTTGTGAGCTATGAATCTTAGATCTATCTTGTGATTTGATGAAGGTTTTTAATGTATATTGCATGAGGTTATTACCAAGTATTTTTGGGTAGTTTTACATTGAATATTACTTACATTATTTTACTCTTGAATTGCATGGTTTTAAACTAGCATTGCACACCTACCAAGTGTTTGATAAAATATCTAGTTTAGGGTTCTTTAGATATTGATGATCTATTGCATGACTTATGACTTAAATGACTTTATGATAATGAAAGGATTGAATAAATATGTTGTTTTCATGAAAAGTGTCTACAATGTTGAAAGTTGATCAATTGCCTTGTTTGGTAGGTAGTAGACCCGAATAACCATATTGGGGGTTTATACCTCAATTGCCTCGCTCGTGTAGGCCCGTGCAACCATGTTGCGAGGTTTGCACCCCAATTGCTTCACTTGTGGGGTAGTAGGCCCGTGCAACCACATTGGGGGGTTTGTACCTCATCTGCCTCACTCGGGGGGGTGGGGGGTGGTAGCTCCGTGCAACCACATTGGGAGTTTGTACCTCAATCGCCTCGCCAAGGAGATGGTAGGCCTTGGTTACTAAGGATGATCTCTTGCTACACATTTAAGATGTTCTATGTAAACATGTTTTACTACAGGCATCATTCAAGCATGTCATATTGCTATATGCTTATTCATTGCCTAAAGATGAATTTCGATTATGTTGCCTATCTCTTGCTGCACTGCATCCTACATACTTAGTACATTCAAACGTACTAACATATACTCTATGCCTACATGATGTTACCATGTAGGAACTGGAACTCCACTTCATCACGTTCCTCCTCCACGTGGCTAGTACGATTTCTTTCAAAGCAAGTTGGTGAATCCTAAACTTTGGGGGTAATGTCTTTGATTTCATACTATGTATAAAGACTCTATTTCCTTTATTGTATGCTTTGACTATGAGGGTGAGCCTGGTTTGTTATCTTGGCCCCTACTAAGTTCTATGTTTAGAGGTGTTGTTGGAACCTTATGATGTATAATACTATTCTATGGGCTTGTTATGCTTTATGATATGAACGATGTCCCTTAGCCCCGTGTTCTCTTTTCACTATCTCTTATTGTTGTTTTATTCCTTCCGCGACCAAGGACATGTAATGATATGTTAAGAGGCTTATTCAGGGCCCTTCGGGTTCCCCATTAGCCGTGTCACGTCTAAGCCCTAGGCCTGGGTTGTGATAGTTGTATAGCCTGAAGTAGGATCCCAGAGCCTGGTATGATAGAAATTGTTTCATCATCTGTAATATTTATCCATCCCATAATTCCAATCAACCGATTCATTGAGTAACTCTTGGCTAAAATATTAAAGTAATAAGAATTGTATCGTCTAACTTCATTCAAAAATGAAACTGGAATTTTTATAGAATCCAAATAGAAATGATTTTCTAATTTGAT
>JAABOM020084932.1:0-30563 GCA_011800125.2 Solanum clarkiae | reverse complement strand
TATTTTTGTTTTAGACAATGTATTTATAGGCCTTTTGAGGCTTTTACTTTCTATGTTGACTATTATGTATTTTCTTTCTCTTTTATGGAAACTGACCGTACTGGTTCTGTTTCGATATGTATTAGTTGTACGCATAAGGAAAAAATGATGTTACTTTTTTATGTTGTTTCATTGCATAAAATGTCCCATAGTCCTTTTCCTCATAGTCCTTTTCCCCTTATGTTTTTCACAAAAAGTTTCAATTTATCGCCTATGCATGTTTAAGATGCTTAGATCATATGATGGTACGCTTATGGAAAAAAATGATCTTCATAAGTGGAAAATGTTGTCATTCCAATACTTGCATGAAACTTATTATTGTAGGAACTCAATAAGTGGAAAATGCTCATCCTAACTCCCCTTAAAATTCAACATAGAATCTCAACATATCTTCTAATAACTGAATAGTCCTTTTGGCTTGCCTGTCAGTTTGGGGATGAAAAGCAATACTCAACTTCACCTTAGTACCAAGTCCCTTTTGAGAATACTTCCAAAAGTGAGAGGTGAATTGGACTCCACTATTCTATATGATGCACAATGAAACCTGTATAACCTCACCAACCCCCGGATAGACAAGAGGCCATAATCTTTGGCTCTAAATGTATTCTTGACTGATAAGAAATAAGCCGACTTTTTCATGCGATCAACTATCACCATATGGAGTCAAAATGCTTTTTTGTCTTTGGCAAACCCACTATGAAGTCCATGATCTCTTCCCACGTTTAAGTAGGAATATTAATATCTTATGTTAGGCCACCTGGACTTTGGTGATCAACCTTGACTTATTGGAAATTAGCACATTTAAGCACAAATTGAGCAATGTCCTTCTTCATTCCATTCCACCAATAGATCTTTCTCAAGTCTTTGTATATCTTTGTAGTGTTGGGATGAATGGAATATGAAGAGTTAGAGCTTCTTGCATTATCGGCTTCTTCAACTCACCATCATTGGGCACACACAAGCTCCCTTAATATCGAAGTACCCCATCTCTCCCTTGTGAGAAAACTTCTATCTTTCCATCCTTCACTAAGGGTTTCAACTCTAGGATCAGGTCTTGCTTAGCCTTAACCTTCTCAATCAAAGAAGATGCGGACCCATAAAAAACCATTGCACTACTATTTATGGATACACTCAAGTTTATTCCTAATCTAGCCAACCTATGAACATCTTTGGATAACTCCATTTTTCTATCATCCTCAAGGTGAGACACACTTACGAAAACTTTAATAATGACATCGGCTAACACATTGGCCTTTCTGTGGTAATACTTCATGCTCATGTTATAATCTTTAAGTAGCTATAACAACCTTCATTGCCTCAAATTGAGATCCTTTTGGATGAAAACATACTGAAGGCTATTATGGTCGGTGAAGACATCCACACGGACCCTATACAAGTAATATGACTAGATTTTCAAGGAAAACACCACCGCCATAATCTCAAGGTCATGAGTCAAGTAATTCTTTTTCATGCACTTGGCAATGTCAATATTGGGGCTGCAGTTAGTCGATCCTTTAAAATTTAGCAAATTTACTCGCACTCATTTGTCTACACAAACTTAGCTTTCCTTTGACTCAACTTGATAACTGGGGATGAAATGGAAGAGAAGTCTTGCAAAACCCTTCCATATTAAGCGACTAGGCCCAAGAAACTCCTTACGACAATAGCAGTCAGTCGCCTTGGCCAGTTGCTTACCTTTTCAATCTTTTTTGGATTAACCTTGACACTATCATATGATACCACATGTCCAAGGAAGGCAACCTCATCGATCCAAAACTCATATTTGTCAAACTTTAAATAAATCTTTACTCCCTTCGGGTTTGCAATACCACCCTCAAGTGTGCCATATGATTTTACTCACCACAAGAGTAGATAAGGATGTCATCGATGGACACCATGATGAAAATCTCAAGGTAAGGCTTGAACACGCTATTCATGAGGTCCATAAATATCACTGGTGCACTGGCCTGACCAAACGACATCACCACAATGCAAAGTGACCATACCTAGTCAAGAATGTCATCTTAGAGATGTCACTTTCTCTCACCCTCAATTGATGAGAACTGAATATCGAGTTAACTTTGGAGAAGTGTGTATCCTCTTGCAATTGATCCAATAAATCATCAATGGTCGAAAGGGGATACTTCTTTTTTGATGGTGACCTTATTAAGTTGTCGGTAGCCAATCTACGTACAGAGCGACCTATCCTTTTTACTTACAAATAAATCAGGAGCACCTCATGGAGATCAGTTAGGTCTAATAGAACCCTTCTCCAACAAATCCCTCAATTGTTCCTTTAGTTCCTTCAACTCCAAAGGAACCATTCCATATGGAGAGATTAAGATAATTTGAATATTTTGTAGGAGGTCTATACCAAAGTCTATTTCTCTTTCAAAAGGAACACCCAGAAAGACTTGGGGAAAGTCATTAACAACGGGGACCGACTCAAGAAAGGGAACTTTAGAAGTGACATCTTTGACCTTTACCAAATGATAGATGCACCCCTCGGAAATCATTTATTGAGCTTCTAAGAAGGAAATGAACTGACCCCTATATGAAGAGTTACTACCCTCCCACTTAAGAATTGACTCACTTGGAAATTGGAAATTGGAACTTGACTCAATGAGTTTTACAATCAATGGAAGCATAGGAGGCATGCAACCAATCCATCTCAAGGTCACATCAAAGTCTACCATGGAAATCTCAACTAAGTCACAAGAGACCACTTTAGGTAAGATGGAGATGGGACAATTTCTGTAGACTCTTCGGGCAATAATGGACTCTCCGACAGGGTAGCTTCTTTCGTATAGCTCATAGAGGACTATGGGACATGCATGAAATTGATTGGCAAGAAATAGGGCTACAAATGATAAATTTGCTCCCAGATCTAAAAGAACATGTGCATCATAATCAGAAGCTCTTAATATACTGAAGATAACATTCAGAGGCTCTTAAAACTCTTAACGATCATGAATAAAATAAAACTAGTTGGTCCTTTAGCCACCTTAGACTTATCCACCTTGGCCTTAGGGCCTTGCACTTTCGCTTTTACAATCTTTGGCATGGTGATCGGGATTCCCACATTTGAAGAAAACATTGGACCTAACTAGAAATTTTTCCTTATGAAGTCTACCACACTTGGGGCTACATGGGCTTTAGGGCTTAAGAGTAACCACTTTGTCCTTTGTGGTCTGGGGAGGAGAATTGTTGGTAGATTCTTGTCCATCTTTCTTTTGGCCACCTTGAAAGTTGTGACCACTACTCCTTTGGTTAGAGTAACTCCTACCATCAATTGAGGCATCTTGGACTCCCTTTCCCTTTGGCGAAGCTTCTTCTCTATTTGTTCTGCATAAGTCATCAAGTGGGAGATGTCCATCTCTTTAACTAGCATGGCCGTCTAGCATTCCTTGGAGACGAAATCGGAGATGCTAGAGAGAAACTTGCTCATGCGAGCTCTCGATTCCACAACCATAAAAGGAGCATACTTGGAAAACTTTGAGGGCATACTCCCTCACGCTCATGGTCCCTTTATCAAGGTTCATAAACCCTTTGACCTTTGCCTTCCTGAGCCGAATTAGGAAGAATCAGTCCAAGAAAAAACACTTGAACTCTTCCCATTCGATCGGACCCACTTCTTTTCCCCTCTTATTTGCCCATTGCTCCTATCAAATCTTGGCCACCCCTTTGAGCTAGTAGGCCAGCAACTCGGCTTTCTCCTCCAACGGGATGCCCATCACCGTAACTACTCGATAAGCTTCTTCAATAAAATCAATTGGGTCCTCTTCCATCTTAGAACCATGAAACTCCAGAGGGTTCATCCACATGAAGTCATGCACTCTAGCGGCTGAAGTAGGAACTTGAAGAGGAACGACTATCTCTCGGTTGGCTTGGTGGCCAACTGTTGGGCCAACAAAGTGAAGGCATATCGAAAATCTACATAAGACACTCCATCATCTTGTTAGAGTGGAAGAACTTGTTGTTGAGGAGTGGCTCTTTGATGTGGAGATATCCTTGTCAGCATGATCTAGAAATGAGAAAAAGATCTCCATTAGTTATAAGAATACCTTAGCAAACTCTAAAGGCATAATATGAACATGAAAGAAGGAAAGACTTTCCTTAATTTTCTCATAGCCTCTCACTCACGATAGTGGTGCCCTTCACAACCTTGAATGAGACTCCACTCAACGAGGTACGCATAAACATCTGAGGAAGATTTTAAAACCTCATGCTCTTAGACCAAGTTTGTAATGACCCGAACTAGGGGCCTAATCGTCACATGGTGAATGCGACATCCAAAGGCACCTCACCCAAGCCATCTTAAGTATCTCAAGCATTCATAAGCATAAACATATAAATATTGCAGAAGTAAAATGGGGAAGGGAGTATGCATCTTTTTAAGACAATGAATAAACATTAAAAACCATGAACTACTAATATAATGTTGTCCATAAAGCATACCGATTTAACATATCGACAGACAAAATTGGTGATGATCAGTCTCCATCAATTTGAAAAGACTTCAGTAGTTAACCACATAGAAAGTAAACACCTCAAAAGGTCAATAAATACATCATCTGAAAATAAAATACAAGGTAGAAAGGAAAATGATAGAGTCCCAAACTAAGGGCTCACCATAAATAAATGTGTTAGTCTTGAACGTTGTATACTAGCTATTATCTGGTGGAGGAGTGCTTATCCCTACAACATTAAATCATATAGGAAAAATATGTGTTAATATACTGGAATATACTAAATAAGTGAGGTGCATACATATATGAAATTGTAATAACTATTTATAAGTATAACATATAATTACACATGATATGAAAAGTACATAAACTGAAGTTAAGCATGCATAAGGCATAACTCAATATGAATAAGAGTCAATGCATGAGAAATCACATGTAACATAAACATATCATAGAATAATAAACTTGTAGGAGAAAACCTTAACTGACCTATAAGACCATGTAAACTATTACATGGAATCCAACATAACTCCATACATTGGCACGAGGAGACAAATTGTCGGGTGGAACTCCATCAACTTTGCAAGCATCTTAATAACATAAATGACCTATGTGGATCCACTAGCCAAGGCTACAAGGGCTCTTATGGTGGAACATAGTGAAAGGACCAAGACTTTGTATACTTAATGGTGCATGGAATTTGGTTCTAAAAGGTTTTTGACCAAAGTGACACCTCATGGGCACCTTCACCAGCCGTGTGACACACCACAGGCTGTCTGGAAGAGCCTTGATATGACCCTTGTCCTTGTGTGTAGTGTGTTTCCCATAACTTAAGAGTTCAAGACTAAGGCTCGCACCACATGAATCCCACACGACTCGTGTGAGGCTTCACAGTCTGTATGGTGGCTTTTGTGGGTAGCCTAGGCCTTGAAAACCACATTTTGTCCAAGGGACTACACATATGAACCTCATACTGCTCTTGTGACTCTTCACAGGTGGTGAGGACCTCCGTGTGGGTGTTGGTGCAAAAATTGTTTATGTATGGAATCACCATTTCAGAACTTTGTCAGTGAAATTTTGCCTAAGTGTTGCACCAAGGATGGTCACATGGTATGTGTGACCCTTGCAAGGTCCGTATGACCTTTGTATGGACCCATGGCAACAATTTAACTTCTATTTCATTAAATGATGTTCTTGTAATTTTGGCTATTCCTGAGGGTCATTTATGACTTTCTAACCTATCCTAAGTCTCTCGAAAGATATATACTCTTCTCCTCTCATTAAATTCTATTCAACACTTAGAATTGTTCAAACTCTCTCATAAAAACTCCTCTCAAGTGAACTAGTGAAGGCTTAGATTGGCGATTAAGGGAGGACTCTCTTCTTTATCAAATTCTTCTTATTTATTCTTTGTTAGCTAAGGTATGTGAGATTGATTCATGGTCTCATTCAACCATGAAGACCCCAAATACTTTTACACTTGATTTTATGAAATTAAGCTTAAAATATGTGTCTTTAAGACTATTGTTTATTTGATTCAATGAAGATACGTGCTATATTTTACTGTTGAATTTAAAGTGATTTAAGACCTAATATGTTGAATTTCATGATTATTATGAAGGTTTAAATATGCATTGTCCCTTTAAAGTTTGATCTAAGCATGGGTAATTTAAATCGTGGTTTGAAATGTGGATTTACTTATGAATTTAATTCAATTTCATGTTGTATTGATTGATTTAAGTTTGAATCTCTATTACCCATGCTATTCTCATATTATTCATGGATTTATATACATGAGCATTGAATTTTGATGAAATATTTAGTAGGTTAAGCTCACATATGATTTTGATGAAAATTATTCAATGAATTAAGCTCAAATATGATTATGACAAGAATGTGATCACATAAATATCTATGTGATATTTATACCATCTCGATTAATGTGAATGAGTTATTTCTATGCATGAAACGTATGTTCCGGTGCATGATTTGGCTTTTGAACCTAGGTAAGAATGATTATGAAGAACTTTTGGATTTTAAGCCTAAGTGTGCATCAAAATGATTTTAAATAACATGTACCTCTTTTGAAAGCATGTATATGTACATAAATATTCTTGTGAGATGATGAATTGGCACCGATGAGATTGGGAGCCTTAGGGCTATCCCCAAACGTCTTATTCCATTCTCTTGAACTATGTGCCACCATAGGTATATGTTTATGGTAACCTTTTTACTAAAATGGGGGTACCCGTAAGCTACGGTTACACCTTTTATATGATATGATTTGAAAATTTTATCCAAAATTGGGGTGTCCATATGTTAGGTTGTTTCTCTAGAATGAGGGTGCCCGTAAGGAGAAGTATGGTTTACCTTTCCCAAGTAGACCACCTCTTATCTAGTGTGGGGATTACATCAAAATTCCAAGTAATAGATCACTTGGTTTTATATGTTAGTCGAGGTCTCTGAAATATTTGCATTGCATGCATCATAGATTTCATTGCATATTACTATATTTCTCTTCTTTGGTTATATGCTTCTTTCTATATATATGCCCTTGTCATCTCTTAGTGAATGCAAGTTTAATAAGTTCATATGCATTGCATGTCCATATACTTTGAACATTTAGATATACTAACTCATACTTTTTGCCTACACGATCTAACCACGTAGGGACCGGAGACTACAGTCATCCATCATTTGACAACTAGTTTGGGTTTGAGAAGGTTGTTGTAATGAGTCCTATCTTACAAGGACAAGTCATCATCCATCTACCTTATGTTGCTTCTACTTATATTATATTTACTTTGGCAGTGAGCTCGAGACATGTCTTGGCCCCCGTCCTATTCTATGATTAGAGTCATTATTGGACATCAAGTAAACTCTTGTACGGATATATTTTAGGTTATGTTGTTTGGAGATTTTGGTTATGACTATCTATTGGATATGGTTATTATGATGTGCATTCATGATATGTTGTTGATGTCGCCCAAGTTACACCTTCTTTTTAGAGGATAAAACGGTCGCTATCAAGATACAGAACCTAACCAAGGTTAGGTCGATCCCATAGGAAATACGTAGACTCACAAAAATTCACCAATATACAATTCGAGTAATTAGCTAACTCAATTCCACAAAAAGCGGGGTTTTGCAATAATCAATGAGAAAAGTAAACTAACTAACTATTATAAGAGAAAATCAATAACAGAGAGCAACTAGGGTTTTGTGTTCCACATGAGTCCCTAACTCAGTATCACCAGATAACCTAATTCTTGTTTAGTGTATAGCATGCAGGATGGTAATTAAAGTTCACCAATCCCTTTGGTGAAAGGTGAGAGGTGAATTTTACTAAGAAACTTGGCCCATCTCCATAGTGTGCATTACTAACTATTACCTATTAGTCCCAGTACAACCTCCCCTTGGCCCAATTAGGTTGAGAGACAAGAACACATCAAATGAATCCTGTTAATTAATCTCTTTTCCTATTCATTACTACCTTGATATAATTTGTAACACTAGGTGGATTCTAATGTTGACTACGATAAGAAAATATGCATAACAAAGAGAGTTAATTATACATGCATATATACCTTCCAAGAATTGTGAATTATCTGGTTTTACTTTGTTAGTTCTTCATGGTTCCCACAACTCTAGTTGTTGATTTAGAAACTCATGCAATATATAGATGAATAGATTATGAATTGAGAAGACATAATTAAATACTTACACAGTAGATTAAGAATAAGCAATCCACTGTCAATAAGAATCACAAGCTTTAAGATCATATTCAACCACAAGTGTTCTCAAAGGTTCTTTCATAATTTTCTCTCTTAAAATATTGAGTTCTCTGAGTACTAACCTGAAACTAATCAAAAGTGCGAGAATTTAGGAAAAATAACCTAAAAGACTCATTTATAATAATGAAAATCCAAATACCAAACGACTTAGGAGAACTGGTCGGTACACTCTACGACAGCACTTTATAGCCCGTATTGAAGTTTACGGACCATAATCATGGTCTCGTACATTATTACTGGAAAACTAGACTTCTTCTTTACGACACCCCTTTCAGAATATCTTCATTCTCTGATCCTCAAGGCACAAAACCTCTTCTACGACTTGTACATTAATCTATGAATCGTCTGCATATTCATAGAAGTAACTTCAGAAACTTGGCCCCTCACTGGAATTCCTTACGAAACTACCCTACGGTTCGTAGAATGATCTATGGCTCGTAAGGTGTCTCAGATGATAGCAAATCTGCAACAACTTCAGTAGCTTTCCCTAAAATCAATGCTAACCTATAATCCCGCAAAGATAAAGACAAAAACACATAAAACCCACTAACATCGCATTGATAACATAGAAAATCCTAAGATTTAAGTATCAAAATTGTTGTATTTTGGTAGTACATCAACACCCTCAACTTAAAGTTGTTGCTTACCCTCAAGCGATGGACTCAATCTATATAGACAATTTAGTAACACACATACCTCAATTCAATGACATACATCACATAAATCTTAGACTTAGATACCCATACCAACTTTTTCAAAACAAGATTAGATCACTATTTAGCAAACCAATGCAAACTGATGCTTGTGACAACACAACTATGACAAGTAAGAAGTCCCATTCTTCATAGTCAATGATGTTTTCATATTTGACATTGGGACTACACAAAAACACTCGCTCTCACAAAAGATATTCATGCGTGGTGACTAATACCATAGGCTTGCCCTTATACTCATGGCTCAGACCTTCAACTGATTAGACTAGGATAACTTTAGGACTTTCTAGGCTTATAATGTAGGCTCAGGAATGTTTTATTATGGTATTTTTGGAAAATAGTGACTAAAGGCCCTCCTTGAAACTGCATTTTTCTAAACTTTTGCCCTACTAACTTTACTACTTTAACCTTATTCTCCCTTTTTCCTATTTCAGGATTTACTGAGTGCTTTCTTATCATTTTTAGCCTTTTGCCTTATTTTTACACTTTATTTTGCTTTTTAGCTCGCATCTAAGGCATCACTTATTTTTCTTGCGCCTAGTACATGATTTTTCTCCTCTTTCTCTGTATTCCTTACTCATCTCCTTATTTTTGTGTTTTATCCTTACACCAGCCACCCTTAACATAGACTTTTAGCCTGTGTAGATGTGCACAATATCCATCCTCCGAATTAGGGCCACTATTGGTAGCCACCCTCAACTTAGGCTTTTTGCCTCAGTCAAGGTACACAATGTTCAAGGAAAGACCATGGCCCATTTCAAGTTTTCCACTAGACACGTCTAGGTTAATCAGGTGTTTTCAATGACTAGGTACATGTTAGCTCAAACATTAGGAAGAAGGAATATATCATCAATTGGGTTGGTTATTTTTCGGCTAAAGTAGACTATTCAAGAACAATGGCCTAAGATCCTTTCTTAATCCAACTAATCTATAATCTAACTTAGAGTAATAGGGCAAGTTCTGAATTAATACAAAGCAAATGAATTTATCAAATTTTCTCACACTCACATGACATTACATACATTATCAACAAAAGACTCATAGATCTTATTTTTTACCTCAATGTACCCTCACTTATCAGAACAAATATTGTCAGAGACCTAAACATTCATGGTTACTATCTAACTACTTAATCAAAATTTTTGGTGAGTATTATTTTTCAAAAAAAAAAAACACAAGAACATGCTACATGCCATAAGTATTGGTAATATATGCTACAAATATTATCTAAACATCCTAAATGTGTCGGTTCAGCCAAAATTATATATCCACAAGGAAAAAAAAAACACAGCAAGAAAATCTCGAGATAAAAAATTGAGGTATTTATGGACCCAAGCTACTCAGACTACATTGAGGCCTAAAACTACCCATACCTCATCATAAAAGTTATGCATTGTCCCCAATGCACAAAATCAAAAAAAGATGGAATATAAGGGGTCAAAAATATACTTGGGCACCTAAGTGCCAGTTTGTGGCTGCGTCTAGCAACCCTCCTCTTACGGGGTGGTTTACTCAGCAATGGTACTCTATCCAGAGGGGCCAACACTTACCACCTGCTTCGTCGTTCGAACTTGTCTCATCTCCTCATCATGCCTCGATTTCCTTAAGTCAATCTCGAGCTGCTCCTCCTCTGTCATCCTTGCACGTACATGTCTCTCATCTGGCTCCTCTTCCGTTCAACGTCTTTTCCATAGAGAAGACTAGCAGGCTCCTCAGGAGTAAATAAATCAACTATTGGCACCTTAGGTGTAGTCGATGGTAGTGCAACCGATGCCACTAGTGCTGCTGTGAAGTCAGCTCGGAGCTACTAGATCTTTGTCTATAGAGCTAAAACATCTGAAGGTCGATGCTTGCCCAATCTTCGCTGTACCCTCTCCTGGAAGGTGTTAATGCGGGCATGCATGATAGAAATGTGGTCCTGAGTAGTAGCAACCATGAGTGCCTGCGACTGACTCTTCGAGTCTGCAATAGTCTGGCGAACCCATGGCCTGATCTAGTGAACGAGTTGAGTCAACTGGGACTCAGCATGGGACAATCTCTGCACCAAGGTCTATATAGAAGCAGCGGACATATTGATCATGACCCCCGGTGAAAGGTTGTGAAGTAGTGGCCTCTAGTGTAGGAGCAACAGTAGTGGAGCCCATCTCATCAATTACCTCAGGCTGCGGAGGCCTCTCCTCAGCAGTAACAGCAGCAGTAGTGGTGATAGTCTCAGATCCCTCAAGTGGTGGTGACGGGGCGAACAACTCAGGCATAGGTGGAGGTTGTGCTCATGGAGCGCCACTGGGTTCTCTTCGGCCTTGATCAAGTTATGATCCAATGTATGTTGGGCCTCAGTCATCTAGTCTAGTTGATGTAGTATCTCCACCCTAGACTCAAGACAGAGCTTGTGAATCAAGTATGGGAATGGGATGTAGGTGTATCTCTTCAATACATCCTCATGAATCTGCTCAGCAATGAGGTGGGCCCAGTTAATCTCAGAGCCATGCTGGCAACCGAAACTGCATACTCCATTGTTAGAGTACTAACAGCATAAGTCAGCCGGATGCATGAACGAACAACTGCCTACAAAAATTTAGCAATGAAACTGAGCGAAGTCTTGATAATAGGTCCCTAGCGAGTGGTGACCCAGGCAGGTTCTGGACCCTGCTCTATAATATATGGATCTGGGGGCAGGGAACTCGAGAGCAAATAACATAGGGCGGATAGTCTCCTCTGATACATCCACCGGCCAACCCTTACCCTCATCTTTGTCAGTTTGGTCTAAGCGAGAGGCTTCTTCCCCTTGGGAAGAGTAAGCTGAATAGGGGCTGCATATGATCCATAGAACTCCCTCACCATAGTCGGGGAGTATCGTCCAAGAGAATATGACAGCCACTGAAGCTTGTGTCTACTCATTGTGTCCTGGAGGCTAGGGACATAGTCAAGTATGTCAGAAATAACTCTGGACTCCTCAGAAATGGAGCGGGCTGAATGGCCCCATTCTCCTGGCTGTGTACCCTTTGTGTAGATCTCCTAAATGCCCTCAACACGCCATCGGCTAGTGCCACATCAATTCGTTATGTATAGATGATGAGATTCCATTGATACAGAGCCAATTCCAATAGACTTATTTCCAGTGAAGATGATGATGATGGTGCGATGTATGACTCTGTCTCCGATATGTCCTCAGAGCCTTCCTCAGTGCTGGACTCCTCTCTAGATGGAGTTATATGTGGTAACCCACTCTCATAACTACCTCCATAGACTAGGAGTGTGTGCAACAAGAGTCTGAGCATGCCTAGCTCTGGCAGCGGGTTTGGTCTTTGGTACAGCAGCCTCTGGGTCCGGTGTGAAATATAGGACCTTTAGTAAACCACTCAGTTGAGTGATATGCTTATTGTTTGAAAGCTCATCCTTGAGCCTCCTTCTAATAGCCTGGATATGAATGCATTTAGCTTTAGAGCCATTGTACCTGAAACATAGACATATACGCACCATGGTTAGCCCCACAACTCAAGAACTGAAATGCAAAATATTTTCTGAATTGAGCCGCAGAAGGGCATTGCAAAAGCTTCTTTACGGGTCATAGTGGATGCTACGAGTTGTAAAGAGCCTTCATAAACCAATGCTTCAAGCGATTTTAGTTACTAGAAAAATCTACAAGACCAGGTACGACTTATAAAATGGTTTACGAGTAGTAGATTGGGTCGTAGAAAATTCCAATGAGTACTTAAGTTCAACAGGGCTCTTCGAGACCTATGTACGAGTCATAAAGTGATCTATGACTCATAGAAGGTCTCATATAATGGATACTCAAAAAAATCAGTTTCTTAGAATCAGGCATGAGGGGCAATTACGACTCGTGGATTGATCTACAGGCCATAAAAGCAACTCATGAACCTGAAAACTCAGTCACCTGAGTTTCTAAGTTTACCACATCAACCCAAAGAGACTATTTCACCAAACAACTTATCAGCATCGAAGCATGAAAAAACGCACCCATATGATTAGCACCCCACACCCATCATCCCTAACATGTTTTATACACATACACCCCATCGAAAGTTATTTAGCATGGATTATCCTATGATTCCGACCATTTCTAATTGATTCAAACAAGATCATGTACCTATGTCATCACTCTCCAATTCTCAAACACAATCATTCAATCATAGAAGGTGAGTGAAAAAATAGGCACAAACAATTGACATTTACATAAGGTCAAAGTGCCCAATTCCAAACTTAATTAACAATTCAAATATGGGCAACCTAATTTCAACTAGCATAATGCAAATTCAAATAAGGATATTGTGTCTAACCACCATACCCCACAATACTTTCAACTCCATCTTTTACACAGGGCAAATTATAGGTCTTAGTTAAATCAAGAACTTACAGAGAATTGAGATGAAATCGAAAAAGATGAAGGAGGTGAGTAGAACCCTAGGATGGAAGAATTCTTGCCAAAAAAGGGTGTAGGTGGCCGAAAGTGGTCACAAAAATGAGGGTGTGGGGTATCTTGGGTTGATCGGTAATTCTAGGTCAAAAGTGGGGTCAAATAATTTGGCCCCTCTATTTATATGTTGATCGGGTTAATCTGAAAATTAATGAGGGTGGACTCTATGAAATACCAATTACAGGTTGTAGAGAGTTTTACAGCTTGTAAATCATGGTTTTGTAGAATTTCTAACCCTAATTTTTAGGACTAGGTTTTGCGGACCAGTCTACGAGTCGTAAAGTGATTTATGGCTCGTAGAGTTGGTCTAGAGACCCCAACACATAACAAACTTTTAGAAAACTTACGTTGGGTCCGCAAGACCCATTTGCAACTCATAGTTTGATCTAAAAATCGTAAAGTTGGTTCATGAACTAGAGTGCATATTTTTCTGCTTACTGAAACTCTCTACATTTTGGGGTACGGGTCATAAAGTGATTACAGCTCGTAGACCCAGTTGTAGAGACCCTCCTTGTTGCTCTTCTCAACTAAACTAGCTGAGTTAGTCCTGTAACTGCATACGGTTCATAAATATACTCTTACCCTATATGCAACTAGCCCAATGTCCAAAATTAAAGTCAAAACTGAAGAAAATAAACTACATATGAATCCAAAAGCTAAAAATAAACCTATAACTATGCTACTACATCAAAAACCTTATGTTGCCTCCCAAATAGCGCCTGATTTATTGTTACGACATGACTTAGGAAGATTGGTTTCTTAGACTATGCCAATTACCTAGACTTCAATCTTCAACTCATTTGGATGCTTCATAGACTGACGGATATCAAAGACAACTTCTTCGTCATTCATCCTAAACCTGAGTTGACCAACTTCCATATTCAATAGGGCTCATCCAGTGGCTAAGAAGGGTCTTCCCAAGATGATTGGGATGTCAAAGTCAACTTCGTAGTCTAGGATCACAAAGTCTGCAGGGAATATAAACTTCTCAACTTTTATCAACACATCATATAGTATCCCCACAGGCTTCTTCACTATGCAATCCGCCATCAATAACCGCATACTAGTTTGCGTAGGGGCTCCCAATCTAAGTTTCTTGTAGACCACAAGAGGCATTAGATTTATGCTGGCACCTAGATCACATAGTTCCCTCGTGAACTCTGCATCTTTGATGGTGCAGGTACGGTGAAAGCACCTAGATTTTTACGCTTTTGAGCTAAGGACCTTGTAGAAATAACACTACAATGTTAAGATCTTAGGAGAGCTCCTGACTCATAATCCGCTTTTTGTTGATCAAGTCCTTCATGTACATCGCATACACTGGCATCTTCTCCAATGCCTCAATGAGAAAGATGTTGATATGGAGCTGCTTTAGCATGGAGAAAATGTTCTTGAATTTTCCTTTCTCCTCCCTCTTTTTAATTCTCTGAGGGAAGGGAGGAGAAGGACTGGGAATGGGCCTAAACCTTTGTGGCGCATCACCAGCTTCACTTACCCCATCCTTGCCACGATCATCCCCTTCATCTACATCATTTTCCACAGTCGTCTCCAATCGAACATCTTCTATATCAACCAGCATGGGAGGGTCAATTATGCTCTTTCCACCCTGAATGGTGACTGCCACACACTGCCTTTTGTTTTTAGGATTTTCCACTGTATTGCTAGGTAAGCTGAGTCGACACTTGACCAAACTGTTGTTTAAGATATTTGATAGCCATAGAGTGAGACTCCATTTTTTTTATTAATACTTGAAATATCTGATTACATGCACTTTAGAGTCTGTGTGACTCTTCACGAGTTACTAGTATGCCCAAATTTACACACCAAATGGAATAGCAAAGTGGTCATTGATCAAATATAGAACTCGACAAAAGTTGAAGTCAATCCCACGGGGAATGTGTGAGAATGAATCTATTAGCACCCTTTTCAAATGTAATATGTATTTCTAAAATAACAATACATAAATTAAACGGGGGGGTTTGGTTTTTGCAAACTAAGTTATTAAAGTAAACTAACGAAAGAGTACAAAGACTACTAGATTTCAAACAATTAATGCGAAGCTAGGATTGTGTTCCTCATGATATCTAACACGATAGCCGAATCTATGTGGTAAACTCATCCATAATTACGTATATAAGATTTAACAAGTTATGTAACACCTAATTCACCTTTCAGTCCTTCTTAGATGCATTTCATTCATCAAATTTTGGTATTTGAACGTATACTTATTAACCCTTGTTATAGACCTAGAATACTCTCAACTTTCAGTCTCAAGTACTTACACTAGGTTAAAAACCCCAAATTTCAGCCATAAAACTCTTTTCCTAATCACTAAATTCCTTTAGGGAATGGAAAAAATACAGGCTTACCCCAATGCGTTGACTCATTAAAGAAGAAGTTAAAGTGAAGAATACTACGATATATATGCTAATCAATCCCAAGCTTTACCCCAGATTCATCTATCTTATTGATTTATCATAGTTCTCACAACCCTAGTTGTGGGTTTAGCCTAGCATATTCAAGAAAGATAGCCCACAACAATATAAACAATTCATGATAAAGAACTTACTATTGAAGAATTAATGAATCCACAGATTACAATCATGAGTAAGATAATTGAAATCCAAGAGTTCAATGAAATTGAAAGCAAAATAATGTGCTTCTTGTGTTCTCTATCTCCAGCAGTCCAAGACTAAGTAAAAATGGAATAAAACTAATATATATATACATACACAAGGAAAACCTAATCCAACTTAAAATAGTAAAAATGATGTTGGCATGGATACGGGCCACTACACAGCCCGTGAGACACTAGACGGACCGTGAATCCATGAGTCAACAATTGTCTTAAGTTGGTCTTTAAAACATTTGTCTTCAATTTCTCTTTACTCCACATCACAGCCTCATGTGTAGGGACACGACTCACGTGTAGGTTTACAGTCCGTGAAATGGCCCGTGAACTTTGCCTTGTACGTTTCCATGTTGTCCACTTGGTCCTTAGTCTCACAGCCTATATTATGATCCGTAGTTGGTCACACGGCCCATGATAGGCCCCATCTCTTGTCACTTGAACAATTGTAATAATTTTCGATGGTGTTGGCCCATTTTCATGTTACTTAGATGGCGCATGACATGGACTATGTCAGTTTCCATGGCCTGCGAAGGGTACCGTGGGACGTGCCTTAGACAATTTTCCTCTAGCTCCTTGCCACGGCATGTCATGCCAAGTTCACCATGCCAAGTGTAAGGGCACAGTGGGCCTCTAAACTCATGAAGTGTCACATAAATCATGAAGGCCCCCGTGGTCCTTCACTTGGTTCCATTTCTTCCTCATTCACTTGGGCCACCTCCACGTGCCCTCCCATGGTCAGTGTGATGACACACGAGCCATGGAGGGCTCAGTATACCAACACTTTGTGTTCTTCTTTGCCATTATATTTCTCTATAGCTCAACCATTGCTCCATGCTTTGCCATTTTCCTGAGAAATCACCAAAACACACTTCAAAACAACAAATTTGCTTGAGAACGCGCAAAAGTCCTTCATTTAAAGCGCTACAAGAGTCATATTTCTATTACTCATCAACATCCTCAACTTAGAATGATTGCTTGTCCTTAAGCAATAACGACTCAAACAAACAAATCATAAATACAGCTACTCACTTAGAACTATGGATAACCCCACAACTTTAACACATATTCCCCGATAACATGCTTAAGAATGTGCTCCCACTCCAAACGGATCCATAAGTCTTAAGATAAACTTCATACATGCATGGTCAGCCCATATAAGTTCAAAAATAAAGACAATCATGTCGGATTACCAAACAATTAGTGCAAAGATAGTGCCTTCACTACAAAGAAGTCTCATTCACAATATAAGAAGGTAAAACAAAGACTGGAATGTGGACACTCACTCTCACAAGTGATTTTCAATGGACAGACAAGTATCAACTATATGCGTCCCCTTATTTTTGCCACCTTAACTCTCAAATGACCTTTTTAGGATCACATTCAGACTTTTGCGGCTTGTAGCGTAGGCTCAGGCTCGGGTGAGGCATATTTAGTATTAAACTGTCTAACAGGCTCTCCAAGACACTTACTTCGACTCAACCATTTGCATTTTGGTCTCCAACTCTTATTGCCCCTATTTTTCCAACTTTCTTTAGCGTAGGGAGTGATTTACATGCTCATTCACTCATTTTCATTCGTTTTTCTTTTTCACTCATTTGTTTTGGTCACGGTCACACCCCACTTTCCTTTCTCCTCTTATCACTTGGTTCTTTTCCATGCTCATTTTTCTATTTTTCCCTACAATAGCCACCCTGTTTCCAGGAAATAGCCTCTCCACCTCTATAACATAGTGGTAAGATCTATATACACTATACCCTGGGTATGTTGTTGTTGTTGTTGTTCCCTATAATAGCCACCCTCAACTTATGCTTTTGGCTTGGGTTAAGGTTCACAATATCTTTCTAAAAGACCAGGGCTAGTATAATCCACCCTCAACTTAGGATTTTGACCTAGGTGGAAGTTCACGATGTTCTTGGAGAGACCAGGGCCAAAATAAAGATCAGCAGATAGATATGGAAAGTGAATTAGGTGATTACAAAGAAAAGGTCTGTTCATGCTCAACTTTTGGTTCAAAAGGGACAATTTCATTTGGTTGGTCAAATTTAGGCTAAGTGAATAGTCAACAAAAATGACCTAAGATCACATCTTAATCTAGCTCTTCAATTGTTTTGGTGGGACTAACAAGGCAAATTCTATCTACAAGTGTGTCGACTGAATTATGCAAATAAGCTCACACGCACATGGCATATCTTCTACATTAGTTAGCACCAACCAATACAGTCATGCTTCATTCATCAAGATACCAACCGTATAATGCATACCATGCTTACCAAAAATCATACAAGTTAGTCAGGAAGAGATGCACGCACATATAAACTTTTTGTAACATTGTCAACTTGGAGCATTTTTTGCATATCAACACATGGGTTACCCTAGACTCCTAAAAACACTTGTATCTACATAACATCACAACCTAAACATGCTTGTTCTACTAAATAATACACTTGAGAGAAAAGAAACGTGGCATGACAAACTCTTAAGTGGCAGGATGCCCTACCCCCTCTAAAAAGACGATGTAGTGACCTCACTACACCATAGCTAGAAAGAAAGTTCAAAAAGGAAGTAGAACATACCTGGATGCCCTAGGTGTTAGTCGTACTATCAGGATTAGACCCTCCGGTGGGATCTCTATCATCATAGGTTGCACCCAATCCAAAGAAGCTGCCGAAGGCTCCTACCTTTGCGGCCTCTATTGCCAAGCACTCCCTTTCCCCTTGTTTGATGGCTACTCAACACTGGGCTCTCATGGCCTTATGCATCTTCTACTCTTCCTTTTTTTGTGGATTAGGTGGAGGACTACTTTGGTGGTTATGTATCTAGCCCTTGTCCTTCCTCTTGGGCTCCTTTGTGGGTGGCACAGGTGCAACATGTGGGGCAGGTGGAGTGCCCCATGTCTGATCTAGAACGGGTGCCACGGGAGCATTAAATGGGTTTATCTAAGATTCCAGAGGCATGGATAGTGTGGTGCAAGTGTATTGTCGCATAAGTTATGCAATTTAGGCCTTCATGTCATTCACCATTTGCACAATTCTCTTTATCTTTTCCCCGAACATACTCCCAAACATATCATGGAAGTATCCCTCCAAGGTGTTGACATGATTTTGCAGGATGCAGATTTGGCCCAAAAGCTCAGTTTGCAGTTGTTCCACAGCTTGTTGTATATGAGAATGGAACACATTTGGCATCCTTTCCATGATCTGATCAACAATGGCCCGTCTCTACCACTGGTCCAGACCACCCTGGCATAAGGAACATATGCATACCCCTTGCTGGACCGGAGGTACTGCACCACTGCCCTCGGGCTGTTCAGAAGCCTCGCCTAACTTTGGGATGGTGGTGCAACCCTAAAATGACAAGGGTTGTTATGGGGCCACTTGGGGAAAATTTGCAGGACCCCCCGGATACGTGTTCTAACTCGTATTAAAGGATTTTTGAAGTCTTTAATTAGTGCAATATTGACCACACTCTTTTGAGCCATCTTTTTATCGAAATAATGTGTATTAGGGACACCGACTCTTTTGCAAAGTGCACGAATCAAGCATGGAAAGGGCATTCCCCCTCTGTCAGATAAAGCCCGGTCCCACATCTCAGTAGCTATAATCCGTCCCACATTTATTTCTAACTTGGCCGTCAGACATGCTACTACGGAGGAATGTGAAGGTTGGAGCGTGTTGTCATTGCCTGTGGGCCGCAATTTGCTCAGCATCACTAACCACTAACCACTAAAACTTTGCAACAAAATTTAGAGAAGCCTTGGCAATAGGGACCATAGGGTTTATAACCCAAGGCACATCAGCCCCATGAATAGCGATCCGCTTTGCCATCCATTTCAAAAGTCAGCCCGATACATTGCATCGGACATTCACCCCATATCCATGATCCTCAAGTTTTTGGCCATTAATAGTACATTTAGAATAGCCCGGTAATCTGGACCAAGTAGGAACCTGTTGATGGTGGTCTCTGAAATGTCAACACTTACACCACACACCATAACATGTGCCTAGGGGGCAACCTGCAAGCGAGCTTCTTCTTCAACCTTTTAGACTGGTTACCCTATATGGAGTTCAATAGACTGGTAGCATAGTTAGAGTAAAACTCCTCATTGATGGCATGCCCATAGTAACTTGATGGTTGTGCCATCTAACCAAACAGATATGATTCAAACATATCTCTAATCTCCGGGATCCAATCAAGTTGATATGTGAGGACTCGAACCTCCGGAATATCTACCTGCCATTGGAACCCCTCGGAGCCCTTGGTCATCCCCCGAGTGAAATCACATTGGCTACTGGGGCTATCTAATGGCCCCATAGAAATATAGTAAGTCACTTTGTGGTTTCAGGGTTTGTCGTCAGGGAGACCGCAAAATGTATAGCTTCATCATCACTATTGCGGAGATCAATCTCATCGGCCTGATCCTCAGTGTCATGCCCGTCAGCCTCTAGGGTTTGTACCTACTCCTATTTCTCTGGGACATCATCCTTCTACTTCAGGGCATCCTTCTCCTCGTCAACTCCCATTTAAGCAACCCCCTCCTCAAACTTGGGGGGTGATGGTTCGACCTGCTGCATGAGCTCTTCAGTGCGAGGGGAGTGAGGGGAGACATTACAATAAGATGGACCTCGAACCTACCTTAGGAGTTATCGCCTGAGTTATCCCAGCTTAATGGCTATATGATACAGTCAACAAATCATGGAGACGTGACCCAGGCTCGTCCCTAAAGTCTACTTAACCTTCGACGTGGACCAATAGCACCTGCAAGTATCACAAATGAATACAAAACATTAGAAATTTTTGAACAAGAAGGTTGACACAATAACTGGTACTCAAGCTTCCTCTTTTCCATAAAAGTGACGATAAACCTTAAGAGTAGCATCATCCAGTCTATCATAGGGAAATTGTACTTAACAAACAAGTAGGAAGTCAATTCAAAGCCAAACTAGGAGACATCACATAAGTGGCAAGGGCTCAAGGGGACCCCACACGGGCTGTGTAACGTGACACGGTCCTTGACAGGGCCCGTGGAAGGGAACATGGCAGTGTAGTTGTTTGAAGGTGTGACATGGGTCGTTACATGGTCTATGTGAAAGCACATGGTCCATGGGACCAACCGTGAGAAGCCCCCTTTTCTGAATTTTAGCCCAAGGTACATACACACACAATTTTATGTAATTTCACACTACCTAATTGTTGATCCACACACACATTAGCATACACAAAACAGTTTCTCCAAGAAATATCACAAAAATCCACTAAAATCATGAGCTTCCATGGCCAAAACCTTAAAAGCTAAACAATGGTGGTTTTCACCACCAAATGCAATAACAAACACCAAATTAATGCATTATGACTCTTTAAACGAAGAAAGAAACCATTTTGAACAAAGATCTACACATGCACACATGAAAGTCTACACTAGAAGATGAAAAATGTGAGTGCTTACTTGATGAACAACAATAGAGGTGATAACTTGCTTGAAAAAATGGAAACCTACACTAAGATTAGTACTACGATTCATGAACTTGACCCACTACTCATAACAAATAAGATAGAAATTTTTGGGGCTCTGAGAAAGAAGAGGAGTGAGATAGAGAGATAGAGAGCCATGAGGGATGAAAGAGAATAGAGATTTAAGAGTGAGTTGTTGGGTCAAGGTGAGGGTTTTCTTAAATGCCCTTGGTAAACCGTGTTGGCCGGTCAACCATCTCTCTCCACGCACAGCCTCACGACCCGTGTCACGTGGCATGGTCTGTTTGGCCATCTGTCCAGTCATCCTTAACAATTTTTAAATACTTATATCGCATGCTTATACCGATACCACTTCCATGGGAGGCCTCACGGCTCATGACATGTTCCACGGTCCGTTTGATCATCCTTGTGTAATTTTTTTGTAAAGCTCAATTGGGCCACGCGTGCAATCACCAAATGGTAGAACTCACGAGCCATTAGACATTAGATGGTCCATATTAGCCAGTCGTTTGCCACCAATTAAGATTTTGTAAGACATACCTACCATGGGCATGCTCTACAGGTAGGCTCACGGGGCAACAGACCTAGCACGATTTGTGTGGTCCGTCCACTTGGCCATACTTATGATTTTGCATGACGTACATGATGGCACACCCCCTTACGTTCAACCACATGGGGCATCCCATGCCCCACGGCCCGTGTGGGCAGACGTGACACTTTCCTTGGCCAAATTTCTGGCCACTTTAGGCCCATGTCTTGCCTTCCATCACGCGTAAGCGCACAAACTCCAAAATTGACACCTATATATTCCTGAAACCACAAATAGAAAACAAGGAAATGTATGACACATAAACTAAAGCACTTTTTTTACTATTATAATGCATGGGTTGCCTCCCATGAAGCGCTTGATTTAACATCGCGGCACAATGCAACTATGTTTACTACTAATACTTCGTCAAGATGGATGAACTCAATCACTGAGGCTTCATCTACAACACCCAAGTATTACTTCACTCTCTGCCCATTGACTTTGAATTGATCCCCATTTTCTGCTTCTAGCTCAATTGCACTATGGAGGAATATTTGGGCAATCTTATACGGGCCAAAACACCTAGACTTGAGTATACCTAGAAACAACCTCCATTTAGAGTTATACAATAGTACCTTATCACAACACTAAAACTATGTTGAGCAATATGATTGTCATGTTAGAGCTTCATCCTGTCCTGGTAGAGTGTTTCACTCTCATAAGCTTGGAGGAAAAACTCATCCAACTCATTGAGTTGGTCAAGTCTCAAGTTAGCAGCCTCATCTCACTTCATGTTTAGCTTCTTCAGATCCTAGAATGTCTTATGATCCAACTTCATAGGTAGATGGCAAGTTTTACCAAACACCAATTGACATAGGGACACACCAATGGGGGCCTTGTAAGCTATCCTATAAGCCCAAAGTGCATCATCTAGATTCTGTGCCCAATCAGTTCTGGTCGCATTCAAATACTTGGTCAAGATATCCTTGATTTCTCTGTTTGAAACTTTAACCTATCCACTTGTCTGCGGGTGATAGCGTGTGGCCACCTTGTGTTGTCATACTCCATACTTCGCTAGCACAACACGGAAGACTTTATTACAGAAATGAGAACCCCCATCACTAATGATAGTTTTGGGTGTCCCGAATCTGGAGAAGATGTTCTGCCTCAGAAACTGGAGAACACTCTTGCTTTCATTTTTTGGCAATGGAACAATCTCCAACGACTTGGAAACATAATCCACTGCCACTAGGATACACTTCATACTACAAGAGCTCAAAAATAGGCCCATGAAATCAATGGCTAAGATGTCAAACAAGTCTACTTTAAGAATATGGGTCATAGGCAGCTCTTGATGCCTTGAGATGTTGCCCTATCACTGACACTGATAACACCTTAGATCCAAGTCATAGGCATCTTTTTATATGTTGGGCTAGTAGTACCCACATTGTAGAATCTGCTTCGCTGTCTAGGAACCACTATGATGGCCCCCTACTGAGGAAGAGTAATAGGCCTCCATGATACTCATCAGCTCTACTTCTAGAATACACCACCTGACAATCCCATCAGCACATGTTCGAAACAAGTATAGGTCATCCTAGAAGTACCTGTGCACATCATGCAGAAAATTTTTTTGCTGGTAAGATTTAAGTCCCTCAGGCATAATGTCATTTACCAAAAAGTTAGCATAATTAGTAAACCAAGGAATTAGTTCAATAGAAGTTGCCAATACCTGTTCATCGAGGAATGAATCATCGATGTTCAACCAACCATTTGCTCTTGACTCATCCTCTAACCTGGACAAGTGGTCTGCTATATGAGTCTAAGATCCTTTTCAGTCTTGGAACTCAAAGTCAAACTCTCACAGCTGGAGAACTCATCTAATCAGCCTTGACTTAGCATCTTTCTTTGCCATGAGATTTCTTAAGGCTACATGACCGGTGTGCACTATCACTTTTATTCCCAATAAGTAGGCCTTAAACTTGAAAAATGCATACACCTCAGCTAGCCATTCCTACTTAGTCACTATATAATTCCTTTAAGCATTATCGAGGGTCTGGCTGGAGTAGTAGATAGGATGAAAAAATCATGTTGCACTTCTGTTTGAGTACAACACCCACAATAACTCCACTCACATCACACATAACCTTAAAAGAGGTAGTCTAATCAAATGCAACTACCACAGGTCTAGAAATCAACTTTTGCTTTAGGGTCTCAAAGGAATTCCAACAATTGTCATTGAACCGAAACTTCACATCCTTCTCCAATAGCTTACAGAATGGGTGAGCAATCTTAGAGAAATCTTTAATAAATCAGTGGTCGAAGCCTGCATGTTTGAGAAAACTTTGGACCCTTTACAAAGATATCGGAGGTGGAAACTTTTCAATGACCTCAATCTTTGTCTTATCTACCTCTATGCCCTTATCAGAAATCTTATGGCCAAGGACTATGCCCTTCTTAACCATGAAATGACATGTCTCCTAGTTTAACACCAAATTCACTTCCTCACAACATTGTAGTGCCCTGTTAAGATTCAACAAACAATCATCAAGGGAATCACCCACTATAGAGAAGTCATCCATAAATACCTCAAGGGTGTCTTCGACCATGTCAGACAAGATCGACATCATACATCGTTGGAAAGTGGTAGGGGCATTGTATAACCTGAAAGACGTCCTCTTGAAGCCAGAAGTCCCATAAGGGCAGTGAAAGTGGTCTTCTCCTAATCCTCCATGGTTATAGATATTTAATTGTAGCTTGAGTACCCATCCAAGGAGCAGTACCACCCTCTACCTGCCAATTGATCTAACATGTGGTCCATGAAGGGAATGGGGAAACGGTCTTTCAAAGTCCATCTATTCGACTTCCGGTAGTCCATGGACACTTTCCACCCAGTGACAGGTGGCAAGGGGATGAGCTTATTTCTATCATTGGCTATCACTTTCTTGCCACCTTTATTAGGGACATATTGAACTAGACTAACCTACTGGCAGTCAAAGATGGGGTATAGCACCCCAACATCTATCCACTTGACAATTTCCTTTTTCACTACCTTTTGCGTAAGTGAATTCAATCTGCACTGGTGTTAGATGTTGGGCACACAGTTATCCTCCAACTTAATTTTATGCATGCATATCCCCAGAGGAATCACTATAATATATGCAATGGTCCAACTAATAGCTTTTTTGAAAATTTTTAGTACCCCTAACAATGCTTTCACCTGGTCTTCCTGAAGATCTATAGCGACAATCATCGAAAGATTGTTATTAGTGCCCAAAAATGCATATATTAAGTGTCGGGGAAGCTTCTTGAGCTCCACAACTAGAGGCTCCTCAATAGAAGGTTTGGATGGCAGAGTCGGTCTATTCTGCAGGTCCAAATCTAGCTTCCTGAGAGAAATTGTCTCGTTCTTTTGCATTGCAAAGCATTCACGGTGTATTTGTACCCATTGATAGCATCCTTTAGGAAGTTAATCAAAACTGCTTGTCCATGCTCATCTTTTCTTCAAGTGGAATATCAAAAAGACAGTCATCATCCATATCTATGGCAGACATTACAACCACATCTTTGGGTCTCTTCATTGCAGCACACACCCTGAACTTTACCTCTTCAGTGTTCAATATAAAGGTAAGATCCCCACACTTCACATTTGCTAATGCCTTGCTAGTTGCCTAAAATGGTCTCCCAAGGATGATGGGGACCTCGAATCCACCTGATAGTCCAGAATGACAAAATTTGCTGGAAAGATGAACCTGTACACACGGAAAAGCATATCACACAAAATCTCCATAGGCCACTTCACTGATTTGTCTGCCATAAGTATCTGCATTGTAGTGGGTATTGGGGCTCCTAAGCCTAATTGCTTGTAACTACAAGCGGCATCAAGTTGATGCTGACGCCCAAATCATAGAGAGTTTGTGCAAAGTCATAATCTCTAATAGCACACGGGATAGCGAAAGATCCCAAATCTTCCTTCTTATCAACAAGGGATCTTGTAGCCATGGTGCTATAGTGATGAATATTGTTTGTCGTCTCGATCATGGTTGTCCTCTTCTTAGTTGCTAAGTATTTCATGAAAGTGTAGCCTAGCATCTGCTTAAGTGTTCTAATAGAGGGATACTCACTGAAAGTTCCTTCAACATAGACAAGAATTTCTGAAATTTGCAATCTTCAACCTTCTTCTAGAACCTCTGTGGGAATGGTTGTGGTAGCTTGGGAATGGCTGGCAGAGACTGAGTTACTGATTTTTCTGACTCTTGGGCATCTTTAGAAACCTTAGGCTCTGTTGGTACCATATCAATTTCTTCACTCACTCATCAACATGCACCTCCACGGGGTCAGGTACCTTTCCTTCAGCTTGATCAATACTTACATCACTGGCTACAACAGGGTCATAAAGTACCTTACCGCTCCTCGTGGTCACTGCACATCATGTTTTTGGTTCTGAAAGTGTCACTGGGAAGTGACCCTGCTCTTCTCTAATTCAATAAGGTTGATAGTTGCCCTATCTGCTGCTTTAGTTACTTGATCGAGGTAGAATGCGAGTCGACCAATTACCGAACATTGGACATTTATCCTCTCATTTCTCTTTAATAATCATGCCTGGCATTGTATCCATATCTTTCACCTTTTCTTTGCCTCCATCTAGTAGTCGCTTCATTAGCAAGTCTAGCTGGGTCAGCATTTGGGCCATGTCTTAATATCTTTCCTCCTCGTTCTATCGCTATTCTGCAATCATCTTGAAAATGAAACCAGAGAAGTCTCCATCTATGGTGTACCATGCCCTGTTATTCTTGGCTACCTGATCCAAGATCACCACTATGTCTGGGAAAGTTCTAGACATGTACAATCCTCCATAAGCAACATCAATGATAGGAGTCATCACAAAGTTCCAAGACCTATAGATGACTACTTTCAGGTGCTCATCCGTGAGATAGTGATTGGGGCACTGCTTAAGCTTCTGCCTGAATCTCTCCCAAGTTTCACAAAGTGCTTCATTTAGCAGTTGCTTGTGAGACCCAATGTCATTTATGATCTTCAACAGTCTCGATGTAGGGAAGAACCTCTCCAAGAAAGCCTCTTTTAACTCTCCCCAAGTGCAGATGGATTCTTGTGGAGCTTATTCAGACACTTTGTTGGGTTACTAGAAAGAGACAACGAAAATAATCGCAACCTAAGTGCTTGCTGATGACCCTTAGAATATTGAACGATTGACATGCCACCAAGAAGTTCATGAAATATTGATTTGCATCCTCTGTTGTTGCTCTGCTGAACAACCCTTTCAACTGTAGCATCTGCAACATAGTACTAATGATGGTGAACTTGATACTAACAGGCAGTGGGGAAAGCACTATTTCTATATGGTCCCAGCACCCTCATCATCATCATTCACTACTTGGACTACTGAGGACCTTGAGGCCTCACACTGGGTTTCTAATGCAGGGGTGGCAGAAGTGGTACCTGTCGAATGGTGCCTCCAGTGGCACCCCAGTACCAGAAAGGTCATCATCATCCAGACCGTCATTTTCCCCACTTGTAGGTTTCATGGCCAACTTGTATGATGACACACAAGTAGTGGAGGGCTCAGTATACCAACACATTAGGTTCTTCCTTGCCATCATTTTGCTATAGCTCAACTATTGCTCCATGCTTTCCCATTTGTCACTCCCCAAGTCCCGTTAGGGCAGACTGACACCCGTTGCCGATAAGGCGTGGGAGAACCAACCTATATCTATAAGCTTTCTATACGTATTATAAGGGATTTCTACGTTTGATATGCTTTTAAGAAAATAAACAGTGATAACAAGCCAAAAGGAAATACATATGACTAGGCTATTGGGGCCACGATGTCTAAAGTACGAGATATGACCATACTTTATTTTACATAGTCAACACTCTAGATAAGGAAAAGTAACTGATAAGGCTCAGGAAAGGCACTGCCGCGACTAACTGTACAATACAAACATATAAACTCTAGACATGCAAAGCTTCGAAGCAACCTGGAGCGGGGTATCAGCAGCTAGATATCCTGTACTCCTACTGGGGAGATCTACTAGCACCTGTACCTGCAGCATGACATGCAGGACCCCCGTAAGGGACATCAGTATGGGATAATGTACTGAATATGTAAGGCAAGACACACTATACATGAAGTAACAACTCAAGTGAAACCATGCATTGGTGTAAAATTAGAGACCACCCTTTGCTATACTTTGGGATCATGTACTTTATGTTCTTCATATTACTTTACCTTTACTATATAATCTATGCACAGTATGTAACAAATGACCAACTGATCAGTGGTAAAACTATATCGGGATCGTCCCTGGCTAGGTTCTTCCTTAAACTCTCAGGCTACCACCCATTATAGGATCGTCCCTAGCTAGGTGATTCTTCCACCCCTCAGGCAACCACCCATTAATAAACAATATACTTTATCTTTCAATTACCGTTGAGCTGGTTCTTTTGGTGGTCACAATATTAGAGCTGTAGGATTGTAGATGTAACATGTGACATGTAGATAACCATACAAGACAATATGACAATGAAGAAAGTACGTTACATAAATAATGAAATGCGTATGAAATGGAGCAACTCATGAACTTTATTTAGTAACAAGAACCCATGTAACTTGGTATCCAAGCATGTATGCAGATTTGAAGGTGACTGTGTATGGAAACATATGAACATGTCAAAGAGTGGAGATATAGTTACTAGTTGTGTCGGAGTTAGCAAGTGCCTTTTTGTGCTAATGAAGAATCTAGAGTTCATGCAAAGTAATACGAAATCAAGTAGCCTTACATACCTCGTTGTATGACCTTATTACTACCTTGAGATAACCTTCCCTTCCACCAAACACTTATCTACAACATAGTATGTGATAAAACTAGCATTAGCAGCCAATAGATACATCTTGGGTGCCCAATCACGTAAAAAAAATAACACACGGGTAGCAAGCGGGTATTTATAAACCCGAGCATATTCCTTCAACCTTTCCATCCCTAATCGTATTTTTCTAATACAAATTTTTATGTACACAACATGTACAGCCTGTTTAAGTGACAGAAAAACCTTATAACAGTCCACAAAGCACAACACGTAACAATTATACACAACCTAAAAATGGACAGCATAACGTTACCTTCCTTCGCTACATTTCATCGTTGACAATTCCAAACCTATTCCAACACTAAACAAACTATTCCAACAACATCTACAAATGCAAAAAGACCTAAAACAGTCTTATAATATCACTCCATATGTCATGAAGAATGTGAGCCAATAACCTTCCATCCAACAGTCCACAAGTTCCAATCAACATTACACTTCATATAGCACAATAAAACGCGTTTGTTAAATGAAACCAAAATCAGGGCAGCAACCTTGGGGTAATATTTATAACTCAAACCATATTAAGAACATCAATTTCTCTTCATAAAACATCCCACAAAAAATGGAGAAGTCAGTACAAAAGGCAAGTGTGCAACAACTTTTTACATACATGCTGTCTCAAATTCCCAGCACAACACACTAGCATATACTTCTTCTTTTTCATAACAAAATCATACTAAACACATGTGTAAACTTACTTACCACTAACTTCAAGGTATAGGTCTTCTTCAAGAACCCTATAAGTCCCCTTTTACCTGCTTTCTAGGTCAAGAAAGAAAACACCAAAGTTTTGAGAAAGTTGAATTTGTTTTTCCAAGTCTAAGAGTGAATAAATGTTGTTGCTTATAACCCCTTTTTATAGGAATAATTTGGCCGAATTTCTTTTGAAATTTTGACCACTTAATACCGTACATTATCAAGCTAGTTTTCCAGAAGCATGGCCGTTACACTTTGGCCAAAATGGGTCTCCAAGTTGATGGGCTTGGGCTACCTATTTTCCAACTTTCCCTTCACTTAGTTTGGGCCCAAATGGTTAAGTTTGTTGTGATGTCCTTGGGCCCTTTTTAATATATTTCTTGGGCTGAAAATACAGTCCATGTGTGATGCTAAAACATGGGCCATAGTTACACCCTTAACACGGACTTTGTTCATAATCGGACTTGGACAATTCGACGTCAAGCCTCACCTCCATTTAGCTAGAAAATTTAAGCTAAGCAAGTAGGTGACTGACCTGCTAGCTTCTTAAGTCCTATAAGTACCTTAATTTACTTACTTTATTTAAAGCCACGATCTCCTCAATTTGACACAAAACATGTATACACTCAACCCTCTTAAGCGTTAGATACACATATCCCCCTATAATATGAGACTCGAGAACTTTTAAAAATGGACGCTAATTTGATCAAACCAAATCATATTTCATTTGCATTGTACTAGTACTGTAAGATGTGGGGTGCTACATCCTCGCCTCCTTAGGAACATTCATCCTTGAATGTTAGCACAATTGGATAACTTAACCAAGTTTAAATATTTACTTACACAAATATTTAACAACATATTAAGTATTCAATTACACGTACCTATTAATG
>JAABOM020084922.1:0-30565 GCA_011800125.2 Solanum clarkiae | reverse complement strand
TGATTTGTATATAGTATTATGCTGGAACATTTTTGAGTGTAGGTGTGTAATTGGGCGGTATGTGGTTGGGTTGATATGGGTACTTGTGTTCTTCATTGCTTTACTCTAGGTTAGTTCCATTTGTTGAGTACCTTGTTGTTTGGTTCTCTCCCCATTTGCTACATTATTTTAGGTTGTGAGCCCAATCCTTTTTGCTAGTAATCTTCATTGCTGGATCGAGATTTTGGATTTTTCGAGACGTAGCTTCTTGTCTCTTCAACAAACCTTCGAGGATTTGACTTTATGCTATGTTCTACTTGAGGACTAAACATTGAGGCTTGTATTTTCATATGCGTATTCTTATTATTAGAGGCTTGTACATGTGATACTAGTTCGTGGATGGTTATAGTTTTTGATTTCCTATGCTTAACTATCTTATTAGACTGTTTTATCTTTCGCTTTTATATCTTATTATGGTTATTTTAGTTTTTGGATGAATTGCATTGATAGGTTAGGTGAATGCCATCGCACCTGGATTTTGGGTCATGGTAGTTTGGTATCATAGCCCTAGGTTCATAGGTCTCACATGTGTACAAGCCTAGTCTTGTAGAGTCTTAAGGATCGATACAGAGACATTCATTACTTATCCTTGAGAGGCTATGAAGACTGTTAGAAAACTCTCTTTTACTTCTTTCTAATCAATTTGTGTGTGGGTTTTATTTAAGTGCTGAATGGTCTTGTGACCTTTTGATAGATGACGAGGACTAGAGTTACGTGTACTACCGGATGAGGGGAGGCAACCCCTGAGATTGCTATTGATACCCCGGCTAGGGGTAGGGGCCGAGCCAGGGGAAATGATAGAGGCCGAGGTCGAGGGACAACATCAGTGAGAGATTATGAGCGAGCCATCTCCCCCAAGCTAGTTATGGAGCCCAGAGAGGAGCGGGTTCCTTATGATTATGCTCCACAATCACTACTTCAGAATATTCTTCTGAGAGTTTTGAGTGCACTTGAGACTATGGGGCAGATAGGTAGTCCAGTTGATACATCAAGCACCTCACATACACGAGTTAGGGTTCAGGCTCAAGACCAACAATAGGTCCTTATGTCCTAGGTACAGGTGGAGCAGCCACTGGAAGCTCCCATTATTGATATCTCTCTAGTAGTCACCCTTACTGATGATGAGCCGTGCAAATATGAGTGGTTTAGGAAGGTAGATACACCTTAGTTTCAGAGTGGGAAGACCGAATATGTATATGATTTTTTGACTACTTGCTGGGAGTTACTTGATAATGTGGAATTGCAGGGACTTATGGTGTATAATATGTTACCCTCCAGCTGTGGAGGCTAGCTAAGGAGTGGTGGAGGACTTATTCAGGATCTTTTCCAGTTGGGTCTCTCCCGATGACTTGGGAGGCGTTCTCTAATGCCTTCTATGATAGATCTGTTATTTGGAGCGTCTGTGGGGAGACCCATTTAAGTTTCAAGAGTTTGATATAGGGAACAATGACCATTTCAGAGTATGAGGTTCAATTTTCAATTGGCCCAGCATTCTATTACTATTCTTCCTACTAAGGCAAAGAGAGTTTGCTAGTTTGTGAGAGAACTGGCATATTCTATTAGTGAGTTAGTATTTTGGGTATCTAAAGATAGAGAATAATTTCAGTCAGTTGTTAGTGCCCCCAAGGATGTAGAGCTCTTGTAGAGAGAGAAGTTTGGGGACCCCAAAAGGGTTTGTACATCTGGATATTACACATGAGACTCATCTAGTGGCAGAGGTGTTACTAAAGGAGGTAGTTCATTCTAGCATCGTGGGGTTCATGTAGCTTTGCTGGCATTAGAGAGAGGGTGAGGGGCTCGCGATTCATATAGTTCGAGTCAGAGTTCTTTTAATTCACAGCAGAGGCTTATGAGCTGGGGTGGTTATAGTATCCCTCCCGTTCCTCTGCAGCCATCATCCACCTCGATATCATGTTATAGTTGCATATCTCTAGACCATATGATTTGAAAGTGCCCTATGCAGAATCATTTTAGGCCTCACCATTCTTACTCAACAGCACCAATTAGAGATCCAGCCTCGCTAGGTAGAGGCATAGCTCAACAAATTAGATATCAGCGTAGAGGTCATGTTGATATAGGTGGATGTACCAAGGGCAGAGGAGCAGGTGATTCTTCCACACATTCTAGTGGTATAGGGGCAGTTTCTTCTAGTAGAGGTTGAGGTGGCCATTGTATTACTTTTCTGGGTAGAATTGAGGCTGAGGCTCCTGATGCTGTGATCATAGGTGTTATTCTGATTCACTATCATCCTGCATCTGTGTTATTTGATCCTAGCTCTACTTATTTTTATGTGTCTACATATTTCTCCTTCAGATTTGACTTGCATTGTGATGCTATTTGTGTGCTTGTCCATATTTTGACCCTGGTAGGTTAGCCCTTAATAGTGGATCGAGTGTATCGACCTTATCTTGTGACTTTATCAGGTTATAAGACCGGGCTTGATATGATTATTCTTTATATAATTGATTTTGATGTAATATTGGTGGTGGATTGACTTTCTCCACATCGAGATATTCTTGATTTCTATGCTAAGACTATGTCATTGGCCATTCTAGGTAGATTGGGTATTGTATGGTGAGGTTCGAGTGGATATTATCCCAATAAATTTATATCGTATATTTGGGCACGAAAGTTAGCGGATAGGGGTTGTCTTACTTATTTATCCTTTACCCGAGATACCAGTGTTGAGCTACCACCGATGGAGTCTATTCTTGTTGTTCGGGAGTTTGTTTATCTGTTCCCTATAGACCTTTCTGGAGTCTCTCTTGACAGAACATTGACTTTGCTATTGATCTTGATTCAGGCACTAAGACCATTTCTATTCCTCTCTACCATATGGCTTTGGCTGAGTTAAAACAGATAAAGAAGCAGCTCCAAGATCTCTTGAGTAAAGGATTCATATGCCCTAGTGTATCTCCTTGGGTTGCTCCTATCTTATACTTGAAGAAGGATGGGTGTATGAGAATGTGTATTGACTATAGACAACTGAACAAAGTGACAGTCAGGATGTAGCCATATTTTCCAAGATTGATTTGAGATTCAAATGTCATCAGTTAAGGATCGGGGCTTCTGACATTCCTAGCTAGCTTCTGGGGAGAGGTACGGGCACTACGAGTTCCTTCTTATTTCATTTGGGTTGACTAATACCCAACCACAATTATGGAGTTGATGAATGGTGTATTTCGACCATATTGGATTCTTTTGTTATTTTCTTCATCGATGATATATTGGTCTACTCCAAGACCAAAACGGATAATGAGCATCACTTGAGGATTGTACTTCAACGACTTAGAGAGGAGAGGTTGTATGCCAAGTTTTTCAAGTGTGAGTTCTGGTTGACTTCAATGGCTTTTATGGGTTATATTATGTCTAGAGAGGGTAGTCGAGTTTATCCAAGGAAGATTGAGGTGCTTCAGGGTTGGGCTAGACCTACTTAAGCCGCTAAGATTCATAGTTTTATGGGCCTAGCTAGTTATTATAGGCAATTTGTTGATGGCTTTTTTTCTGTAATAACTCTTCTGGCCAGACTCACTTAGAAGAATGCTCCATTCCATTGGTTGGATGAGTATGAGGAGAGCTTCCTAAAGCTCAAGTTACTGTTAACCACCACTCTTATTTTGACTTTGCCAGAAGAGGGTGTTGAGTTCATGGTGTATTGCAATATTTCTGGTGTTATTTTGATGGACTCTCGATACAAAAAGGGAAGGTGATAGCTTATGCCCCTTGACAGTTAAAGACTCATGAGATGAACTATCCCACTCATGAATTGGAGTTGACAGTTGTTGTGTTTGCATTGAAGCTGTAGAGGAACTATCTTTATGGCCTTCATTGTGGCATCTTCACTGATCATCATAGTCTATGATACATATTCATCCAAAAAGACGTAAACTTAAGACAGAAAAGGTGGATTGAATTTCTAAAGGATTATGATGTGACTATATTGTATCACCCAAGAAAAGCCAATGTGGTAGCATGTGTTTTGAGTAGAAAAGTTTCTAGTATGGGGAGTCTTGCGGCTGTTCTAGTGGAGGAGCGACCCTTGGATAGAGATGTTCAGAGGTTAGCTAATGGGTTATGAGATTGCCGCTTTCTGAGAATGGTGGTGTACCTGCTTGGTTGGAGTCTTGTTCCTTCTTAATGGATCAGAATAGGATTCGATGGTTTGAGGATGAGAAGCTATGTCATATTCGTGACAAGGTGACCAAAGGGGAGGCTAAGGAAGCCAAGATTGATTCTAAGGGTGTATTGTGGATCAGGGACAAAATTTGTGTGCCTAAGGTAGGTGATTTGATCAGGTTGATCATAGAGTAGGCTCAATGTGCTTGATATGTCTTCACATAGGAACAACTTAGATGTAACGTTATTTGAGTCAGCATTACTAATGCTGTGGCCTGAAGAGAGATATATCAGAGTTTGTAGCTAGATGCTTGACATGTCAGCAGGTCAAGTGTGGGCATTTGAGACCAGGTGGAGACCTTCAAAGGATGCCTATTCTCGAGTAGAAGTGGGAACATATTGCCATGGACTTCATAGTTGGCCTACCTCCCACAAATGGGGGATTTGATTCCATTTGGGTAGTGGCAGATCGATTGACCAAGTCTTTCCATTTTATTTAGTTAAGGTGAAGTTCACAATCGAGAAGTTAGCTCAACTTTACATTAGTGAGATTATTAAAATTCATGAGTTCGACTGTCCATTGTATCAGATCCTAGCTCATTATTTACACCCCACCTTTGTAGAGCTTTACAACATGGTTTGGTTACCCGTTTAGATCTGAGTACAACTTTTCACCCCTAAACGGATGGATAGTCTTAGAGGACCATTCAGGTGTTGGAGGATATGCTTCGAACGTGTGTCATGAGTTTAGTAACAGGTGGGATCAACACTTAGCCTTGGTGGAGTTTTCGTGCTACAACAATTATCATTCCAGCATTCAGATGTCTCCCTTTGAGGCTTTGAATGGCTGGAGGAGTGGATTGCCTATCGAGTGGTTTGACATAGTAGCATTAGAGTACATGGGTGTAGATATATTGAGAGATAATCTAGAGTGGGTGAAATGGATTTAGAGTAGGTCGGTGACAGCCCAGAGTCACCAAAAGTGCTGACAGACGAGTTAGACCTTTAGAGTTCATCTTTGGTGATATGGTATAGGTGAAGGTCTCCCCCTTGAAGGGTGTCATGAAATTCAGAAAGAAGTGAAAGCTCAGTCTGAGGTATATGAGATTCTAGATAGAGTAGGAAAAGTGGCACATAGGCTTGCCTTGCCACCCAACTTGTCTTCAGTCCATCCTATGTTTTATGTTTCTATGTTATGACATTACACTCCAGATGAGTCTCATGTGATTTCCATGGATTCAATTGAGTTGAGCCCATATTTGTCTTATGAGGAGCATCTAGTGGCCAATTTAGACAAGCAGGTGAGAAAGTTAAGGACTAAGAAGATAGTTTCAGTAAAGGTTCAATGAGCCACAAGCCCAAGAGTGAGGTTACTTAGGAGATGGAGACTGATATGTGTGCTCGTTAATATCACTTTTTTGAGAAATTAGGCATGTTCCTTGTCTCATGTTCGAGGATGAAGATTGTCTTTAGTAGTGGATGATGTAATGACCTCAAAGGTTATTTTTGAAATGCTTGACTAAATTACCATTTTCCCTTCTCAAAAGTTTCCTTGTATCATTTTTTTAAGTCTAAAAGTCAAATTTTAAAAATCTTGTAGAAAGTTGGAGTTTTGATAAAGAAAGAGTTTCTCAAGGCTTAAAGTTGGAAATTTCAAGTTTTGTGGTCATCTTGATTTTCGACTGTCGGAATTAGATTATATTAACTTCATAATCACTAGAATGCCCAAATTTGGTTTAGGGAAACTTGTAGAACTGAATTTGGAGCTAAAACGAAGATTTTTGACCCAAAATTGTATTTCTAATTGATTTTGGATCATAAGTTTGATTTTACTTAACACTCGAAGTTCGGAAGCTCAAATCAAAATTTTGATAGTTTCCGTGGTTTTGATGGTGAAACTTATGATAGAAATCACTCTATGTAATTTTTAGAGCTTACAAGATTATTTTGAGTATTTGAGCCCTTAACTAGTTTAAACAATCTTTCTGAGATTCTAGGCCAAGGAGGTCTCCAATTCAAATTCAGACAGTTCCATTAAGTCTGAAACATCCTTTCTGGTACGGGTACATATTTAGTTTGTATTTATGGTGTTTCAAACGAATTCCAAGGGGCCGTTCTGGGTGTAATTTCCTATTTTTAGATTGATACCTAGTACAACCTACCTAGTACTCATGTTCGGGGAGTGTTGTGAATCTTTGCTGCCTCCGTGTCCATGGAGCCAGGCTCGCATTGGTGGAGTAGGCCCTCTTTCTGATCCGCATTCGAGGATTAACATTCCGCATTCATGGATAATTGGCCGCATTTGCAAAGTATTATTTTTACCTCAACAGTGGGATATTTGAAATAATGGCTTTTATTACTTCTCCATCATTTTCAACATTTCAAGCTTCACTTTTAGGAGATTCTTCACGATTTTTCAAGGCAAATATATTAGGTAACTATTTTCTAACCTAGTTCTTCAATTTTCATTGATTAAATTATGTTTTTAACTTAGAAATTTGGGGTTTCAATTGGATAATTAGAGGATTTTTGGACTTTGACTCCTATTACTAAATTGATGATTTGTATCTTATTTTAACTCCATTTTCAAAATGGTTTTTACTGTTGAAGATCTTATTACTTGGAGAATAATTTTATGTATTAATTTTCATACCAGACTACTTTTTCTAGCATGAGATTTTTGACCATTTTACCCTTTTTGTTCAAATTGATTTTAGTGTCAATAGATTCTTTGTGTGATTGTGATGTTATATTTGAATAGATTTTGGTGATTTAGAGTATCGTTGGAAGGAAAAAGCTTTAGATTTGACTTGAGTTGAGACTTTTCTAAGGCAAGTGAACTTCTAACCTTTTATTTAGTATGATTGAACCTTGTATGCTCCTATATATGTGTGTGGAATTGAGTGCTTTGGATAGAATTGCATCTTCGTAGACTTTGATTACGAGATTTTGGATTGAGTAATTGCTTATGTGGTGAAATCTTGACTTGTGAACTAATTGTGGATTCATGGTACATATGATCTTGTGAATCATTTGATATTAATATTGAGATGGTACCTATATTGAGATATCCTTGATGAGACTATGATGATATTGTGATCTTGGTAATATTGAAACTATGATATAATTGAGATTGTGCACATTGCATTTACTATTACTTATATATTAATACTTGTGATGGCTACGACTAAGAGATGAGTAAGTTAACATGTGGATCGATGGCCAAGATCTCTATCAATCGATGATTAGCTGAGATTTCTGTCGACGAGCGAGATAATATGCCGGCTGATTATTTTATGGTCAGAGTCATTTCCAATCGGGTGAGCATTGACCGAGATCATTGCTGGCAATGTTCATGGATACGTGGTCCTTGCATATCCCTTACGGGTTCCATTCTGACGTAGATATGATCAATGGATGTGTATGGAAGGATAGTTATGCCTTATGATTATAGATATTATATCATATTATATATATTTCATGGCATCCACTCCATCTCATGTCATTCCTTCTTTGTTATATTATATGTATTGGTTATGATATTGGATATTTAATGTACCATTTTGACTTTGAATATCAGTTGGATGCTTCGAGATGTGATGCTATGTAATGAGTATATCTTTATATGATTTGTATATAGTATTCTGTTGGAACTTTTCTGAGTGCAGGTGTGTATTTTTACGGTATGTGGTTGGGTGGATATTAGTACTTATGTTCTTCATTACTTTACTTTAGGTTAGTTCCATTTGTTGAGTACCTTATTGTTTGGTACTTCTCCCCTTGCTACATTTTTGTTGTTTGTGAGCCCGATCCTTCTTGCTATTAATCTTCATTGCCGGATCGAGATTTCGGATCTTTTGAGAGATAGCTTCTTGTCTCTTTGACAAACCTTTGAGGATTCTACTCTATGCTATGTTCTATTTGAGGACTAAACATTGAGGCTTATATTTTCATATGCGTATTCTTATTATTAGAGGCTTGTACATGTGACACTAGTTCTGGGATGGTTTTAGTTTTTGATTTCCTATGCTTATCTCTCATATTAGACTATTTTATCTTCCACTTTTATATGTTATTACGCTATTTCAATTTTTGGGATGACTCACCTTGGTGGGTTAGGTGAGTGGCATCACACCTAGATTTTGGGTCGTGACAGCCATGTAGAACTCTGATTTGTTAGTTTTTTGATGATTAGGGATTTTGTACATCCACTAGTCTAGCTTATAATGACTCGTATAGTGGCACATAACTAATGAGACAGAGTGTTATTTCCCGGGTTCCCTTACCAAACCCTACCTCAAGCGCCTTTCTCTACTAAGTCAAGTCCCGTGAAACACTTTTAAATATAGGCATATGCATATACATTCATAGGCTTCAAAACATAACTTAATCATAATAGGAGTAGCTTATTAAAAACCTTATGAATGAAGTGAGAATTCTCCTTATCACAAGAGGATCCATCTTTGGTGAGAATTGTCCTTTTGCCATCTTTCATATATTCGTAAAAGGGCTTCATAAATACTTTATAACTTTCATAGCATTTAGTTGAAACCTTTCGACATTCATAGTCATACTTCATTTGACAACATAGTATAAAACTTGGTGGGTTCAATGCATGTAGGCTTTAAATCTTGTAATGCAAGAGGAAAATTCATAATCTTCATAACATTAATCATTTAAAACCATTCATAAAGACATCCCACCATAAGCATTCAAAAACCTAGGTAGAAAATCATTAAAACATCTTAAAAGTCATCAACCTTTTATAGCATATCATACTTCACATCAAAATAACTCATATGGTTGTAAATACGACATAATATCAATATTTAAAGAGATGTAATAAAATTTATAAAGGTTTCATAGATTGAAACTAAATTAAATAATGTAAATGCTTAGACTTTATGGGTGGAAGGAATAAATAAATAAAACCCCATATGCCTTGATTGGAAGCCTAAGAGAAAAACTTGAAATTGGGGGAAGAAACCTTGAAACTAGGGCTGGCAAAATTAAGACCAACCCTCCTAACCTGCCCAACCCGACTCAACCTGTTGAAGTTTGGACGGGCATCTCAACCCAATCCATTTCAATCCATGTAAATTTGGTTGATATGCAACCTGATGTGCTGTCAAAATACATCACATTTGATGCCTAAAACAATGAATTTTGTGAGCTCTTAATATGACTTTTTGTGGTTTTTATATGTTTTGTGTTGTTCTTGCAGAAATATTAGGCTGGCTTGATTTGGGAGGAAAATTGCATATTTTTGCTAAAGCATAAGACATACGAGTTCACCTACGAGTCATAGCCCAAGCTACGAGTCATAAGGTGTTATCATAGCAAGAAACAAAGATCAAAATTCTGAAATCTGCTAAGTGGAGGTCAACCCTATGAAGCCATCCTACGAGTCGTAAGTCTCACTACGAATGATATAGGTGTACTCGTAGCAGGAAACAGACAATCCAAACTTTGGATAAAAAAAACTGAAGTCCTAGACTACGAATGGAGCATACGAGTCATAGCCCAAGAAATGACTCATACCAGTGGGTCGTACCAATTGATTCCAAAATTCCAAGAACCTGGTACTAGACCCCGATTAGGAGTCGTAACTGTGAGGCATATCAGCTGCCAACTGTCTTTTCTGTGTAATTTTTAGGGTTAAACTTATAACTACTATAAATACCTTAAGTTAGGTTTTATTTTGGAGATTCCAGCTTTTAGACATTGAATGAGCCATTGAATATTCTTTCAAGAATATTTTAGGGTTCTAGCAAAGTTCTTCATTTTTCTCCTAGAAAACCCACTTTTGGGGATTGCAAATCTTGCTTTGTACTCATTGTCAATTTATCCAGCTGGTGGTTTGCAATTTGTGTTGTCTTCAATCTTCATTGCTTTGGATAAAATTCTCAACTATGTCTTGCATTTGCATTTTTGTTGGTTTTTCCTTAGCTATGAGTAGCTAAGCACCCACAGCTTGGGGTTCTGGGAACCATGGGTAGTTGACTTGAGATGACCTAGGTTTGTCCATTTCTATGATTGGGGTTTTGCATGTATTATCTATTTCTCTTCATTATGAATGTTGTTTGGTGGTGGCCAACACCAAATCCCGTCTACTATCACCATCCCGACTAAGGTAGTGACGAATAGGAAAAGGAAAATAGATGATAGGATTCAATTAATGTGTTCGTCTAATCAACTAAACCTGACCAAAAGGAGGTTTACTGGGACAATAGGTAATTGTTAGTTGGCACACCATGGTTGCCGACCAAGCGCCATAGTTGAAATTCGACCTTCACCTTCATAAGAGGAAATGAAGAACCTAAGTTATTGTCCTGCATGCGAATCTATAATTATAGTTAATTATCTAGGTTAATCGATTCAGCGAACTATGAGGAACACAATTCCCAAGTTGTCCCTAAAATTGAGTATTTTCGCATTGTAGTATAGCGTATAATTATTTTTGTTCTTAAATCACAAAAGCCCCCTTTAGAGATTTTACTTATAGATACTTGAAATGATTGGTAGTGAAGTCTTACAAGCAAACCCTATATTCTCTGTGGCTTCGACCCTAACACTCAGTAAGGTTAATTATTGACAGCGACCCCTATCTTATTCGAGCGCGAACATTATCAGAAATTATGGCGCCGTTGCCGAGAATATGGCTAGGTTTTGTCTTCATTTCACTATTAGTTAGTTCAAGTATTCATTTCTAGAATATCTTGTATTTTACTTAGTTTTTGTTTTTGTTGTTTGATATTAATCGCAGGGTGTACTAGGTTGTATGCCCAACACAAGGAGCCAAGGGAATCCCTTAGCTCCAATCAATTTGGAGATCCATCGACTCTTTAGAAGAATGGCTCAAGTGAATGAGAATATCGCGGTTGAGGAAGAAATGGATATGAATGATGATATGGGAAGAGAGGAGAATCCACCACCAAGGGATAGCAGGAAACAACTTAGGGACTTTAACAAGAATGTTTATGGATGGAACCAATATCGCTTGAACCCTATGGCTATGGACATTACTGGTGCTATAGTATTGCCTCCACTACTGGTAGATGCTAAATTCTCAGTGTCAAGTGGATTACTTCAAATGCTCTAAAACCATGGGTTATTCACAGTGCGGCCTTCAGTGGATCCCCACCATCATCTCCATAATGTGATTTTTTTTACAAGAGTACCATGGGGACACAAAATCTTTCTCTTGATGCCATTGGTTTGTGGGTGTTTCCATTGTCACTGACTAGGAATGCAGCTGTGTGGTTGTCTGAGCTTCCTTAGGGTACAATAACAAGTTGGGCAGAACTTCAGAGAGTATTTCTTGAAAGATATTTCGCAAGATCTAAGAAGTTAAAGATCAAGGATCAAATAAACAACTTTGAGGAATTGCTGGGTGACTCTATTAGCACAACATAGGAGAGATTTACCAAATTCTTGAGGATGGTCCCTAATCACAAGATTGCGGATGATGCCTTGGTTGAGATTTTCCATCGGGCACTTGATGAGAATAGTTAAGCTTGCGCCAAAACAAGCATGGGAGGCATGTTTCTTGACCAAACTTTTGCATTGATAGCCACAATGATGGAGCAAATGGTTAAAACCAATAGATCATGGGGTCAAGGAGACTGAAGTGTAATGAAAACATCTTGTGTGGTCAACACCAACAATGAGCAACCAAAGGTCAATGAAGAGATCATAGAGCAACTTGATCAAGTTCGCACAAGTATGGACTTAGTCTTGAAGCAAAACCAAGCAAGTGTCAAAGAGGTCACTCACTAACCTCTTAAGGCTCCGATCTATAAAGATCCGTTCTTTGATGAAGATACTTGTTTTGTGAGTAGTCAAGTGGCGAATTTTTGAATAACGCTTAAGGGTCCAACTCGGACTATTGGAGGCAAGGTTCCGGGAATCAAGGTAGGAACTACAACATTGATGGTGCTTATAGAAATAATCGAGGTAGTTACTATGAAAGAGAGAGGATGCCAGATGCAGAATAGGGTAGAAGATATGGTTATAGGAATGGTCCTTATGTGGTCCCACAACTGTGATGTTGTGCCAAGCACTTCTAGGTTTAAAGAGATGTTTGACAAGTTGTTAAAGAGATCTGACTACCAAGATGAGACCTTGAAGGGAATGAAAGAAGATATTTCAACTATTAATCAAAAAATAGAGTCTCACTCGGTGGTGATTAAGAAACTAGAACAACAATTTGGGCAAGTTTCTTCGCAATTGAACCAACACCAAAAGGGTTTACCAAGCAATACGGTTCAAAATCCTAAGAATGAAGGGCATTGCATGGCAGTCATGACTCAGAGTGGCAGAAGCACCGTAGATCTCCTTATGCCGGTGATTATGGTTGAAGTTGATGAGAAGGGTCTTGGTGGTGAAGTTATGGTTGAGGGAGAAGGTCCAGAGATTGTTGGGATGCAAAGAAAAGAGGTAAGGGAGCACAAAAAATTGAAGTCAATACCAAAGCCGCCTCTCCGTTTCCCTCAAAGGCTTAAGAAAAAGGAAGAGGATGGTAAATTCAAACACTTTCTCTCGATGTTGAAGGAACTATGCATCAACATTCTCCTTCTAGATGCTTCAGGGAAGATGCCCGGGTACGCCAAACATATGAAGGATTTGGTGACAAAGAAATGCACTTTGAGCCAAGAGTTCTCATAGGAGCTTCGACAATGTAGTGCAATCATGACCAAATGCCTAGTTCAAAAATAAGAGGACCCTAGTGCATTCACCATCCCTTGCCCCATTGATGATGTTGAGTTCACAAAGAGCATTGTGTGACTTAGGGGCGAGCATCAATCTAATGCCTCTTAATGTATTCAAAAAGCTTGGCCTTGCCACTCCTACCCCAACAAGAATGCGATCTCTCATGGCGGATCGAACCATCAAAAAGTCGGAGGGAATACTTCTTGATGTGCTTTTTATGGTTGTTAAATTCATCTTTCTGGCGAATTTTGTGGTCCTTGATTGTGAGGTTGATTTTGAAGTGCCCATTATTTTGGGAATACCATTTCTAGCCACTGGGTGAGCTCACGTAGATATGGATTTAGGTCAACTTCGATTTAGGGTCAATGACGCAGAGGACGTGTTTGACATCTGCAAATCCATGAAACACCTAGACGAGTTTAAGAGTGAAGTGTGCATCCTTGATGATTGTTGATAAAGGACGATGACAAAGTCGAGCCACGACATTAAACAAGGTGCTTCTTAGGAGGCACCCCAAGAATCTTTGATAATTGTTTGTCTGTTTGAAGATTGTTGTGTTTTAAGACTTGATCTGCAGGTGGAATTTGAAGAACTGAAGAAGTGAGAAATTGACACTTGGAGCAACCCCTATGAGTAGGCCTACTAGTCATAGTCACCACTGTGACTTGTAGTCATGCCTCGTAGAGGAAAATAATAAGTATCAAAAGTTGGCACACATACTACGAGCCAACCTTACGATTCATAGTGTCTCCTACAAGTCATAAGTGGGGTATGTAGTGCCTAGGTATGTATTCTAAAGTTTCACAAGTGTTAGGTCTGCTATGAGATCAGGACCTACGAGTCGTAGGATGCCCTACAACTCGTAGTCGAGGTCTCATAGCCCCGATCTATAACCTTTTTAAAAAATGTGACCCAATTTATTATAAAAGGGGTCAAAATTTATATTGACACAAAATCATTTCCCTAACCCTAAACAACAGAGAAATCCCAAATCCCTCTTCCTTGTTCACTATTCCAATCATAATCCTGACTACCCACATATTTTTCGACAAGAATTTTGGGAGGACATCATCTTCTAGGGTTTCAACATTCTTTTTCTCTCTACATTACTTTGTTTGAATTATTCTTCAAATTGGTAAACTTCATGGTTACTTATAATGCACTATGGTGGTGAGTTTAGTCTATTGATGATTGTGTATTTGGGTTATCCGCAAAGACTCATGCCCATGTGATGATGGTTTGATCTATACATGAAACCTAGGGTTTGTATGCATTGAAAGATTATGCTATAAATTGAACCTTTTTCAAAATTCTTGAGTGGGTGATTATAAATGTGAAAATTTTTGGTCCCTAAAATGTAGTGCTTAATTATGGCCTGACCATTGTGAGATTTGTCTTAGGAATTGGAATTTAGGAAGTGTGGGCGTGTTTTATATGCCATGGCTTGTTGAACTTGGTTGAAATTGTTTGAATTGCAGCTGCATCTCAATGGAATGTTTTGTTGATAAAACAAATGCAAGTTTGGAGATGAAATTACCCTTAGTTGTTCTTGATGTAATGTGGAATTAACTTCGATTCTTACGGATAATGGTTATTTTAACTGTCTGGTTTTGTAGTGGGTCCATTTATGTGTCAAATCTATTGTATTGCTCTTATAATTGCTCACTCTTAAATTGTGTTTGTTTAGCTTGTGCTTTTTGTGGGAAAATGATAGACACTCTTGTGCCTTCTGTTTTCATCTACGAGGCCCCCTAAGAGTCCTAGTGGTTACTCGTAGCAAGCACCAGTCACCTGTGGTTCGTTTATGTTTCTCATACGAGATCCACATATGACTTGTTGTTCTTATATTACTCGTAGTAAGGGTCTCATAAGCCTGATTGAGTTTTAAAAAATGTCTCTAGAAAGAGGTACGAGGCCAGACTATGACTCGTAGGTCACCCTACGAGTTGTAACTGCATCTCATACTGAGTATAGACTGCATCATTTTTAGGAATCATGGTACTATGAGGCCAGTGTATGACTCATAGGGCACCGTACGAGTCGTAATGCACTTCGTATCTGCAGACCAGCAACTGCATCAGTGATTCTCTATACTTAAATTACTTTTGTTTCTTGCTCTTTGTTATGTCATTCATTTGATCAAACATCTTGATGCTCACATGTATTGTATGGTTGGCTTGCAGATATCATGCCTCCAAAAGAAAATGAGCTATCCAAACATTCCAACAGAGATCGGTGGATGAATATTTCTAGGTTGAGAGATCTGAGGGGTCTCTAGAAGTTCAAGGTCAGAATAGACCCCGAGGCTAATGTACCTCAGACTCGAACACGTACAACTCAGATACCCATGGAATTTAGCTGTTCCTCCCAGTCTTAAGAGGAGGAAGAGCAGGGTAATGGAGATTGGTCTAAGAGTAGCTTACAACAGATGACCCCTACACACTCAGGTTCAGAGTCGGAATCTAAGAGCCCCTCCCATCCCCAGCAGTAAGAAGTCCAATCACAGTCCCTAGCCGACCGCAGATGGGGTGTCCTATGGATGAAGGAGATATATAACCAGGAATTAGAGCCCAAGGGACAGAGCAAACCGATGTGAAAATTTCATGAGCATTTTATGCTGAACGATCGGGATTAGATAAGGTTCCAGGATTAGATACAGAGACAGATAGACACAAACTATGATGGACTACACAGCAGTTGAGCAAGTATGCCCCTTACGTGGTCCATGAGTTTTATGCGGCTTATCTTGCTACATTCTGTCGAGGGTTGCCGACGAACAAGAAACCGATTCAGCAACAGAAGTTATGGGTGGAGCCAGTCCGGGGTCGGAGAGTTCCTATATCGGAGGAGACTATTCAACGTATTCAGATTGGGCCCACCTACAGAGTGCCTCAGCCAACTGTAGAGTGCGATAGTTGTATTGACAAAATGAGGAGAACAGTGAGCCAAAAAGAGGTTGTGGCCAAGAACCCACATGGAGATGGTAGCTCAAGTACAACTGCGACCCAGACTGTTGAGGAAGAGATAGTGACCCAGGACCCTGCGGACCAGACTGATACCGGTGCTGAGCATTGGAGGAGATTGATTAGACTTGCTACCATACTTGAATAAGTTTTCCACTGTACCTGTATTCTATAAAATATATATATATATATATATACACACACACACATATGTTATCGTGTTTTGTTTTTCATTCTTGTCTTTACTTTGAGGAAAAAGTATTCTAATTTGCTTGGGTGTGGGAAGTTAGGATTAAGTTTAAGTCTGAGTAGCCTCGAGTCCATAACTTCCCCTATTTTTGATCACAAGGTTTTCTTGCCGTGTTTCTTTTTCCTTGTGGATGTTTAATTTTCTGTTGAACTGGCATGTTCTAGGTAGTGTAGATAGTTTGTAGATACATAGTAGTGTTATCTGTTGGCATATACATAGTCTTTAAATGCTTTTTAAATTTTGATGAAAAATTGGATACCCTCAAAATTTTTGAGATTGTGGTTATTGATGCATTCATGCATTTTGAGTATCTGGCAATGTTTGTTCTGATAATGTAAAGGTAAGTTGAGGCTGGAAGCAGAAGTTGTGAGTCTATACTTGATTGTATGTGCAATGCCATGTCTATTGTAAGCTTATTTCGCCACATTCATGCATCATGTATGGACTCAAAACTTGCCTTATTACTCTAAAATTGGTTTGGTAATGTGGTTGATTTGGAAAGGATCTTAGGCCTTTGTTCTTTTAGTGAACCCACTTTTAGCCTAAATGACATACCAAATGAGTTAGTGAATCCCTTGTTCCAAATTTTTGAGCTTCTCATCTACTTACTCTTTCTTAACACATTGCTACTTAACCTTATTTGATGAAATACCTTAATATTGGCCCAGGTCTTTCCTTGAACATGTGAACCTTGATTGAGGCTAAAAGTCTAAGTTTAGGGTGGCTACAATGGGTGGCCCTGGTTTGGGGTATAAATATTGTGTACTTCAACTCAGGCTGAAAGCCTAAGTTGAGGGTGACTTTATTGTGGGAAAGTAACAAAAATAAGATGGTTAGATGGGAAAGAAGGATGGAAATGAATAATCATGAGTCGGGTGAAGAAAAAGAAAAGAAAAGTATCTTGAGTTGAAAAGAGCACAAAAAGAGGTCAAGATTGAGGCACAACTGAAAAAGAGAAAGAAAAGCACCCGGGGAAAGCTTGAAAGAGGAGAATAAGGGTGGGCTTGGTGAAAATAGTTAGGTTATGAAGGCAAAACTGTTGGTAAACATGTTTCAAGGATAGCATTTAGTCACTACTTACCTAAAATGCCATACCAAAGCCCCTGAACCTATGTTACAAGCCCTTAAGTCCTAAAGTGATCCAAATTCACTTTGTCACCAAGACGGAAGATGAGTACAGAGGAAAGCCTATAGTGTTAGTCATTTTGTATGAATTTCATTTGTGAGAGTGAGAATGCTTCCTCAGTCCCTAAATTCTAAATGTTTTTTGAGTAAGTAAGAGGGACTTCTTTTCTGTGAGGGAATTTGCACTACTTGATTAGCATATGGCTATACCAGTGATTGTGTATGGTTGATGCTCCTTAGCTTATTATAGTGAGGTTGCCAGATTCATCATCATGTTTTTGTTGTGCTTAGTAGCTTCGCAATTTGGTTTTGAAAATGATAGTTAGGTACCTGGATTAGAATGAATTATGTATATGCCATTAGTATAACTGCTACGTATATCTCATTGTCTGTGTAGATTGAGTCGTCGTTTGAGTACAAGAAGGAATTCTAAGTTGGGGGTGTTGATGTACTGTCAAAATACATCATATTTGATACCTAAAACAAGGGATTTTGTGAGTTCTTCATGCGAATCTTTATGGGTTTTATGCGTTTTTGTATTCTTACAGAAAAGTTAGGTTGGCTTGATTTTGGAGGAAAATTGCAGATTTTTGCTGAAGCATAACACATAAGACTTCACCTACGAGTCGTACGGTGTTATCGTAGCAAGAAACATAGCCCAAAAATCTGAAATACACTAATTGGAGGTCAACCCTACGAGTCCATCCTACAAGACATAAGTCTCACTACAACTCATATAAGTGTACTCATAGCAAGAAACAGAGAGCCCAAACTTCGGATAAAAAAATTGAAGGCCAAGACTATGAAAATATCATACGAGTCATAGCTCAAGCAATGACTCATACCAGTGGGTCATACCAGTTGAGTCTAAGATGCCAAGAACCTGATACAAGACCCCGATTATGACTCGTAGGTCACCCTACGGGTTGTACCAGCTGCCAACTATCTTTTTGTGTAATTTTTAGAGTTAAAACTTGTAACTACTATAAATATCTTAGGTTTTATTTTGGAGGTTCTAGCTTTTAAACATTGGATGTTCCTTTGAATATTCTCTCAAGAATATTTTAGGGTTCTAGCAACTTCATTTCTCTTGGAAAATCCATTTTTGGGGATTGCAAATCTTGCTTTGTACTCATTATCAATCTATCAAGCTTGTGGTTTGCAATTTGTGGTGTCTTCAATCTTCATTGCTTTGGGTAAAATTCTCAACTATGTCTTGCATTTGCATTTTTGTTGGTTTTGCCTTAGCTATGAGTAGCTAAGCACCCACAACTTGGGGTTGTGGGAACCATGGGTAGTTGACTTGAGATGACCTAGGTCTGTGCATTTCTATGATTGGGGTTTTGCATGTGTTGTCTATTTCTCTTTATTATGATTGTTGTTCGGTGGTGGCCAACACCAAACCCCCCTATTATCACGATCCCGACTAAGGTAGTGACGAATAGGAAAAGGGAAATAAATGACAGGATTCAATTGATGTGTTCTCATCTAACTCAACCAAACCTAACCAAGGGGAGGTTGACTGGGACACTAAGTAACGGTTAGTTGGCACGCCATGGTTGCCGACCAAGCGCAATGGTGAAATTCAACCTTCACCTTCATACGAGGGTTGGAAGAACAGTTACCATCCTGCATGCGAATCTCTAACTGTAGTTATGTTATCTAGGTTAATCGAGTCAGCGAACCATGGGGAACACAATTCAAAAGTTGGTCCTAAAATTGAGTATTTTCTTGCATCGTAGTATAGTTTCTAATTATTTTTGTTCTTGAATCACAAAAGCCCCTCTTTAGAGATTTTAGTTATAGATACTTGAAATGATTGGTAGTGAAGTCTTGCAGTAAAACCCTGTATTCCCTGTAGATTCGACCCTATGCCTCGGTTAGGTTAATTACTGACAGCGACTGCTTTCTTATTATAGCCTAAACATCATCACAACTTGAATTAATTCGAGAGAGGTCTTGTTAAAATATTTTCAAAGAACTTTTTTTCAATATGATATAACGCACTCCTATGAACGTGGAAAATATACCGGATTCATTTTATATAGCCATAATAAAGAAAAATATAATTTAATTAAGTACTAAAATATTGAAAAAGAATAAATGAAATAAGTATAATTTAGTAAATATTGGATCAGGTTGGGTCTTGACTCGCTCTATAACACGTTACTCAACACATTTTGACCCAAGCAAATCTGGATTGGTATGGGTCTTGAGCCGTTTGGTGTCTTGATCCATTATAACTCGTTCAAATTTGACTCAATCCGCCCAAATGTCACCCTTACTTTAATCCCTATCTTCTTACCTTCTTGAGCCTCAGGAGGATTTTGGATGAAGTTAGATTTTGGAGAGAATAAGTGTGAAATAGGAGGGAATAGGGATAAAATAGGCAGACCTAGGCCTTAAATGATGTAGTATTGCACATAAGGTACATGTAAAATATCAAAACTACCCCTCATTAAAATGTCGGACCTCTTCTATGAGCCTGATCTATGGTTCATAGATCAGACTACAACTCATAGATCAGGGGTTTCAACTGGTTAAACTTTGAGTTCCTGAAATATGTCTCTGAACTTCAATCACGAACACCCATCTACAACCCATAGTTCCATCTGTGAGTCATAACAATCCTTGCAGAACCACTATACACTTAGATAATTTCCATATCCTAGGGTCCAAACCACGAAGCCAATTCATGATCCATCAACATACAACTCATACATAGGTTTATCTATTGACACTTTTCCAAATCCAAAAACTTAATCTAATCCCCTATTCTACGAGCCAATATCTATGACTCCTAGACCCTTTTATGGATCATAGAACCCCTTCATACAATCCTCCCTCAAACTTCAAAATTTCACCAAGTCCAGTCTCCATTCACGAGATTTGTCTACAACCCATAAAACTAATCTTGAGCCATAGATGGGCTCGTACATCCCTACATCAGAACCTAATTGTGCACTTATTTTTCTTCAGATTCTTCCCTTTTAGCATGCGGGGTATTACATGTAATATGGCTTATTCGAGTCCTTTAGGGTTGTAATTGTCATGTCATACCTAGGTCCTAGCCTGGTTCCTGACAAACTTAGTATTAGAGAATAAGTTTTAAAGTATCCTAGAGAGTTCTACATACCACATTAAGTAGAGTCTTATTTATTGGTGTAAAGTATGCCACATCTAAGAATAGGAGGCTATGAGATATTTTTAAACCTCATAAGCACAAAAAGAGAAGTAAAAAGAAAAAAAAAGTAATTGTCATTTTCTTTATCTTGAGATTGCAGAACATCACCTTATAGAACCAACATTCCCACATGACCTTCACTTCTTTTATGATATATGTCATGCCACGTTGTGTACCTTAAGATTTCTCCTCTCTAACGATTGCTTTTGTGATACTAGGAATATTCCTTTATGAAGATCACTTTTGCAATGGGGAAACAATGTTGAGGACGAACAAGCTCTTTTCGTCCCTCAATCCCCACATGATCTTATAATTGAGTTGACGAATGCGGAGTTTTGTACTGCCTTCCAAATGTCAGCCTAGGTGGTTATAGATCAACTCAACCAACGGGGAGTTGTTGAAAATATAGGTACTTTCACAACTAGACTCCTGGACTTTATTAAGATGAATCTTTTTGTTTCTAAGATGGATGAAGATTGCACAGGAGTTTATCAATTAAGTGGATAGGATTATATCTATTATAAGAGTGTCCTTGGATAGGAAGGATAAGCTAGTGTCCTAACAACGTAAAGGCATTGCTAGGGTATGTTATGAGCAATTAAAAGGTTATAGCTAAAGGTTTGGGTCCTATTACTTGAGAAAAGTTCAAAGTTCATTCTTTGACCACTTCTTTCCCTTGGAATCCCGGGAAGAAAAGATCTAAGAATTCATCAATCTTCGTCAATGAAACATGAGTGTGAGGGAGTATGCCCTTAAATTCACTAATTTATCCAAATATGCTTTATTTATAGTTTAGAATACTAGGGCAAGGATGAGTAATGTTTTGACAATTTTCTCCGATTTGGTGTTCCAAGAGTGTAAGATGACTATGCTAATCAAAACAAATGTACATTTCAAGGCATATGACATACGTAGAGTAGATTGGGGATAGGAAAATGAGGAAGAGGGCTAAAGAGCCCAAGTTGGCTTGAGTTAATTATGGTGGTTTCTCTTACAAAAGGTCAAGTAATGATGGTAATAGAAAAGTCCAAGTTGCAAAAAGGTATTTTGATCAAGGTGTATCCAACACTACGACTCAAAGGTTCAACAAAGATAAGGGGCCAAATCCCAAATTTCACGGAGAAGGCTTAAGTGCTCAAGTTACTCCCACTTGCAAGAAGTTTGGGAAGACTCACAAGGGAGTGTGTTTGGCCAGATCTGATGTGTGCTTTAGATGTGGTAGTATTGGTCATCATGATAGGGATTATAGGTGTTGTGGTAGTAGACTCCAGGCATAGGCTCAGACTCATGCCATTGGTCGCTAAGTTTAGATAGGTGTTGCTTTTGGATCAAATTGGATAATGCCACAATATATTATATGCTCTTCATACCAGGCAGGATGTTGAGGAGACCCCAAATGTGGTTATGGGTACGTTGTGGATCATTTAATTTGATGCATATGCTTTACTTGATCCGGGTGCCAATTTGTCTTTTAGTACTCCTTACCTTACCATAAGATTTGATATGTGTCCTAAAGTGTTGCTAAAACCTTTTTCTGTTTATAACCCTATTAGTAATTCAGTTTTATTTAAAAGAGTCTATAGAGATTGTCCCATATTGGTCTTACATAAAGTTATTCCATGTAATCTCATCAAACATGAAATGACCAACTTTGATATTATTCTTTGTATGGATTGGCTCCATTCTTCATACACCTCCATTGATTGTAGAATCCATAGGGTCAAATTTTAATTCACTAATAAGATAATTCATGAATAGAAGGGTAGTGACTCAGTGTTTAAAGGTTGATTTATTTTTTATATTAAAGCCCATAAGTTGATTTCCAAATGGTGTGTTTACCATATTGTGTGGTAGGGATATTAATTTCGAAACTCCTACTCTTGAATTGATCCCCATTGTGAATGAGTTTCTTGATGTATTTTTCAAAGATCTATGTAACTGGTATCCTTCTCGAAAGAAAAATAGATTTTGGAATAGACCTCCTTTCCACCACTCAACCATTCACTATTCTTCTATACTATATGGCTTCGATGGAACTTAAGGAACTAAAGGAATAATTGAGAGCCTTGTTAGAGAAGGGTTTCATAAGGCCTAGTCACCAATTGTTGCTCTCGTGTTGTTTGATAGAAAGAAGTATGTCACTTTGGATGTCCATAGACTGCCAACAATTGAATAAGGTGATCATAAAGAATAAGTACTTAATTCCGAGAATAGATTATTTGTTTGAGTAATTACAAAAGGCAAGTTACTTTTCTAATATTAATCTCTCCTCTAGTTATCACCAATTAAGGGTGAGGGAGTGTGATATCCCCAAAATGGCATTTCAGACAAAGTATAGCTATTTTGACTATTTAGTTATGTCATTCGGGTTGACTAATGATCCCGCTATCTTTATAGACTTGATGAATTGAATTTTCAAACTATACATAGATATATTTGTAGTGGTATTCATTGATGATATATTGTTTTATTCCTTAAAGGAAGCACATATGTGTCATTTGAGAATTATGTTGCGAACATTGAGGGATAAACAACTCTTCGCCAAGTTTAGTATACGTGAATTTTAGTAAATATGAATTTTGGTTGAGATCTGTAGTATTTCTTGGGTATATTGTATCCAGTGATGGTATCATGGTTGATCCAAAGAAAAAGAAGCGTTGAAGAATTAGCATAGATCATTGTCTCATTTAGACATTAGAAGCTTTTAGGCTTACAATAAAGGGTTTCTTGAGGGTTTTCAATCTATTACATCACATTTGACTAAATTGACCCAAAGGAATCTACATTTTTAATGGTTGAATGAGTTATAAAAGGGTTTCCAAATGTTGAAATATCATCTCACACGATCCCTATTCTGACATTACTAGAAGGATCCAATGGGCTAGTTATGCATTGTGATACCTCGCGTGTTGGTTTTTTTTGGTTATAACATATGCTTCTAGGTAATCAAAGGTGCATAACTAAAATTATCTAACTCATGATCTTTAATTAGCAACAATTGTCTTTACATTAAAAATTAGTAACTTATCTTTATGGTATGCATGTAGATGTATTTACATACCACAAAAGTTTATAATATGTGTTTAAGTAAAAAGACTTGAATTTAAGGAAAAAAAGGTGGCTTGAGCTTCTAAAAGACTATGACATGAGTGTGTTGAATCATCTGAGCAATAAAGAGATTGTTGTTGATGCACTTAGTAGATTACCGTTTGTGGATGTGGCTTATGTTTACAATAGAAAGAAGAAGCCAGTTAAAGATGTGCACCAATTTTCCTAGTTCGGTGTGAAACTAAGTGAATCCAACAAGGGTGGTCTTTTTGTACATGACATGTTTGAATCATCATTGGTGGTGGATGTCAAAACAAAACAAGGCATGGATCCCTCATTAGTGGAGTCGAAGAAATTAATTGTTGATAAGAAGATTAAGGTTTTCTCCTAAGAAAGAGATGGAGTGCTTTGTTCCTAACGCTGGTAATGTGTTACTAATGTTGATGGACTAAGAGATGTGATATTGAGTGAAGTTCATAATTCCTAATATTCTATTCATAATTCCTAATATTCTATCCATCCAGGATGCCACAAGATGTATGAAGATTTAATAGAAGTATATTGGTAGAATGACATGAAGAAGGATATATGAAGATTTGTAGCAAAATGCCCAAATTACCAATAAGTGAAGATTGAACATCAACGTTTGAGTGGTTTGGCCCAAGATATTCCAATTCCTACTTGAAAGTGGAAGGAGTTGAATATAGACTTTATAATGGTTTTGCCTTGTACATGAAAACAACATGACTTAATTTGAGTGATTGTGGATGAAATGACTAAGTTAATGCATTTTCCTTGTTCAGTGTGAAACTAAGTGAATCCAATAAGGGTGGTCTTTTTGTACATGACATGTTTGAATCATCATTGGTGGTAGATGTCAAAACAAAATAAGGCATGGATCCCTCATTAGTGGAGTTGAAGAAATTTATTGTTGATAAGAAGATTGAGGTTTTCTCCTAAGAAAGAGATGGAGTTCTTTGTTACTAACGCTGGTAATGTGTTACTAATGTTGATGGACTAAGAGATGTGATATTGAGTGAAGTTCATAGTTCCTAATATTCTATCCATCCGGGATGCCATAAGATGTATGAAGATTTAATAGAAGTATATTAGTAGAATGACATGAAGAAGGATATATGAAGATTTGTAGCAAAATACCCAAATTACCAATAAGTGAAGATTGAACATCAATATTCGAGTGGTTTGGCCCAAGATATTCCAATTCCTACTTGAAAGTGGAAGGAGGTGAATATGGACTTTATAATGGTTTTGCCTTGTACATGAAAACAACATGACTTAATTTGTGTGATTGTGGATGAAATGACTAAGTTAACGCATTTTCTATAGGTCAAGACTTCTTATGATGTCAAGGAATATGCCAAATTGTGCATATGGGAGTTGTTGAGACTGTATGGTATACCACTGTCCATTATATTGGATCATGATACTCAATATTTTATTTTAATTTTTAAAAGTCATTTCAAAAGGGTCTCGGTACCAAGGTTAAGCTAAGTATCGCTTTTCATCCCTAAACTAATGGGCAAGCCAAGAGGACAATTCAAACTCTGGAAGAAATATTAGGGGCTTGTGAGTTGGAGTTCAAGAGTAATTGGGAGGATCATCTACTACTTATTGAATTTTCCTATAATAATAGTTACCATTCAAGCATTGAAATGACCATATTTGAAGCTTTTTAGGGGAGAAGATGTAGGTCTCAAATGGGCTGGTTTAAAGTACATGAGATGACATTGATTTGACCTAATTTGGTATGGTATGCTATAGAAAAGGTGAGACTCATAAGGAAAATGTTGAAGACGACTCAAAGTCACCAAAAGTTATATTTCGATGTTAGGAAGAGGGACCTTGAGTTTGATGTAAGAGATTGAGTTTATTTGCAAGTTTCATCCATGAAGGTTGTAATGTGATTCGGTAAAAAGGGGAAATTGAGACCTATGTATATGGGATCTTATAAGATTTTGGAATAGATTGGAAAGGTACCATATAGGTTAGAATTTCTAATGGAGTTAGCGATGGTTTATCTGATGTTCCAGGTGTCCATGTTGAGCAAATATTTGGGTGATCCAAGTTCTATTGTACCTTCAGGGAATGTACGTGTTGAGGAAAAGTTGACCTATGAATATGTTCATATTGAGATTTTGGACCGAATAGCTTAAGAGGTTGAGGAACACGGAAGTTTCTTTGATTAAATTCCTATAAAGAAACCAACATGTAAAGAGTGCTATATGCGAGGGGAGATGGATATGATGAATCGATAACCTCATCTTTTTCCTTCTATGCAAGCCTAACTTATTAAGTTGTTCATGATCAAATAGTCCAAATTTCTTTGTTTCAGCATTTTTATATCATAATACATGCATGCATACTCATGAAACTGGTTTTGATTGATCTTCATTACAAAAGTTTGAAAATTTTATGAAAATAATGTTTAACTTGAATTTTGCATTCGTTCTAGGTTATTGACAACTATTTTAATCTATTCAACCAAGTCTTCATCTCATTCAAGAATAATGTTCCCAAGGGGGAGATATTGTAAGGCCCCTTAAGTTGGAAGGTAGGAAAACCAAGGTGAAGAAAGGAAAAAATTATTGAAATTTAGCACAAGGTGCTCACCATGATACCTACCACGGGATATGGTGTGAACTTTTGAATAGGTCCCTGTGGACTATTTTGGAAAGGAGCTGACCACGAGACCTTTCACAATCTATGGACCCCACCATGAGCTATGGTGGAACTTATGGAGGGCACCCTTCCAGAATAAAAATCTGCATCCTCACCACAACCCCCACCATGGGTCGTGGTGGATTACCTTCGAGGCCTAGCCAGAGTAAACTTTTTTTAGTTTAATAAGGGATATTTAGGTCATTTCTATATGAAAGGTTTGATGTATTTGGATTGTTTTTAAGCTTAAATATAAGTCCACTAACTACACTACTCCATCAAACTCATCCACTCTAACACAATTCCCAAAATTACGAATTATCTCTCTAAAAATACTCTTAAGGTTCTCTTCTTCTCTAAGTTGGCTTCCATTGAGATTTAAGAAATTCCTTCAAGTTTCATAATTAATTCCTCTAAAATTTTATATTTTCTACACAAGGTATGTAAGTTTTTATCCATAGGTTTCTACCACTTATGGAATCTAAAAGATCTTCCACTCTCGATTGGTTTCAAGTATGAACTTTATAGGTTTTACCTAATTCTCAATCAATTGCATCAATTATGACTATATATATGTTTATCTACCTAGTTACATATGAATTATCATGAATTGCATAATTTTGTTGGTTTTTAAAGTGAATTCTCTACAAGACTATTAGGGTTCATGAATGTACATTGTGGGTTCTTACGTTTCTGATTCAAATTGATGAAATTCTTCATAATTATGCATCATTTTTATGAATTTAATATTTTAAAATTATTTTGGCATTGAACCCACATGATTTACACTATTCTTCAATGAATCATAATCATCAATTACAAGGACTTCTTTCAAGGTTTATAAAAGCTATTCGATTATATTTTATGAAGTTCATCCCATGAATATAATGAATAATAAACAAATGAATGAATGAATGTTTGATAAAAGGACAATTCTCACTTAATCATGAATCATGTGTGAAAGGACAATTCTCACATTGATGAATCACATAAGGTTTCATGATCTACTCTTATAAATGATGGTTTTCGAATGACTCAAAGCTATAATTGATTATGAATGACAATGATATTATGATATACTCTTTAATGGAATTTGACTTAGCAATGAGAAAGCGATCTACTCTTATAAATGATGGGTTTTCAATGACTCAAAGCTATAATTGATTATCAATGACTATGGTATTTAATTATGATGCACTATTTCGTGGGATCTGACTTAGCACCAAGAAGGTTTGAGGCAGGGTCTGGCCCGGTGGATGTTATGGTTAATAGAATCCTAGTAGCAATCTCTTGTATAAAACTATGTTGCGACCATAGATTACCTTTTTAGGCTAGATTATTGGATCCACATTTAGCCTCAACTGTTGAATCAATGAATGTACCATGACAAAGTCTATCGTTGCAAGTAGCCTCCCCTTTCTCAGTATATGGGTTACATTAGATTCTATGTTATAGTTTGTATAGTCTTATTATTAGTTGTAGTAATCTCCTATAAAATTATTATGTTACTTTTATGCTTAGTATGATTTGATGCCTTAACCATAGAACCTATGATCATGTTTTGCTCCATGCCTATGCTATTATGGTTTTGTATCCCATGACTTACGCTTCATTCTAATCATATTATACATATTTATATCTATGTGTTACGCATTGCTAACATACTTAGTACATCCTATTGTATTAATATAAATTTTTCCTTAATTGTTAAAAAAGTAGGGTTAGATGCTCCTCACTCTCCTCGTGGATAGTTGAGCCCATCATCTTGTTCTTACTTACTTTCATGTTGACATTTTTACTTGTATTGAGGGTCAGCTCGGGACATGTCTTATCTCCCATCCATATTTTATGTAGAGGCATTATTGTATTACTTACGATGTAAAAGAAGCCTATATTGTCTTTGACTTGATTACCCTATTCAGCTTTGAGACCTCTTTTACTTTTCTATTGACAATATTGTGTGATTCTTCTGATGCCTTGTATATGCTCATGTATGATATGTAGGATGACTTAGTTGGAGTACTTTGTAGTTTCAATCACCATGTTATACCTAAGACGTAGCTTATGCCATGATGTAAACACAGGTAAAAAATAAAGAACACATGTACTCCTTTATGACAATGGAACCGCCAAAACTACAACTCAGGAAAGCTAGTATATACAATATACATATCTATAATATAAGTGCACAACATAATAAAAGACAGTTTTCACATTGTATAAGGTACATAATTGACTGTCATATCACACTGAATGCAAATATTCATATTAAAGCAATAAGTGAAATGAAATGGAATGCAATGAAGTGCAACTGAAACAATGCGATGTTAAGTAATCATGATATTTGTCCGTCCTATGATACACATTCACTAATATAATCATATCGAAATCCATAAGGGCCATACATTGACCATGTATCAATTATCATTGTTGAAAGAGTTCTCAACCACCAAAAATGCCCTCGACAATAATCACACTTGCCAAAAGAGACCTCAGCCATAATCACATTCGCTTTAGGATACCTTGGCCATAATCATACTCTTTCAAAGAAACCTCGGCAAAAATTATGCTCATTTAAAAAGACATCGCCTATAATATCACTCGCCAAAAGAGATCTCGACCATATTCACACTTGCCAAAACAGACCTCAGCCACAATCCTCATTGACCGATGAGACTTCCGCCTCAAATATCAATCTCATAGTCAATCTAGCAGTAATTATTTTTAATCAATTTTTTATCAATAGCAGACTTAATCAATGTTCTATTTGTACACAATATTCACTTTCAATAAGCATGAGAGCATGCAAAGAGTCTATACTGTTCATATAATTGTGATGTGTTAGGGGTTGGGTTACCTATGCTTATAGGCAATTGAAGGTACATGAGAAGAATTACCACCTATGACTTAGAGTTGACAATGGTTGTCTTTGTTTTGAAGTTGTGTCGGTACTATCTATATGGGGTTCATTATGAGATTTTCATTGACCATTGGAGTTTACAGTATATATTCAGCCAAAGGGATTTGAATTTGAAACAGACGAGGTGGATTGAGCTCCTAAAGGACTATGATTGACTATTCTATATCATCCGAAAAAGGCTAATGTGGTGGCTGATGCATTAAGTGAGAATGCTTCTAGTATGAGAAGTCTTGCAACCATTTGAGTTGAGGAGCGACCCTTGGCTAGGGATATTTAAAGATTAACCAATGGGTTGGTGAGGCTACAACTTTTTTATGAGGGTAGTGTGCTTTCTTTCATGGAGGTCTGCTCTTCCTTGATGGAACAGATTCATGAGCGATAGTTTAAGGATGAAAAAATGTATATCATTTAAGACAAGGTGTGTAGAGATGAAGCTCAAAAAGCTTTGATGGATGGTTGAACTATTTGACAAATAATTTAACATACTTTATTTTGAAAATTTCTTTGACATGTTTTTTATGTCGTTGTTAGTTATGAATTTTAAATTGATGTTTAATAGTTTAGGCTGCATTTTCTTACCATCATGGAAGAACAACATTATTATTAATAGACTGCTATCACTATTGATTGTCAACTTTAAGTTGATTTTAATATCACCAATCATGAATACAAGATAAAAGAGTGTAACAATTAAAAGAAATATATTTATTTATTTAATGTTCCCTCTGCTCTTCAAATTCTTGAATAAAGTTATTAATAAATATGTATGTTCTTTGAAATCTCGAAAGCTTTTTAATATAAATTTGGCACACCTTAAAAATTCGATAGCTTAGATCCCAATGACAAATGTATTTGTATTAGTGCTTGACGTCCTCAACATAGTTGAATTATCCAATGACAAATGATAGATTTTTTTGGCATTTAATACTTGTGATGCTTGAAATTTTGTAAAAAAAAAAAAGAGATGTTTGAGTTGTTTAAAATAAAATAAGATAGAAGAGTTAATAAAGCGAAAAAAAAGAGGAAGCCCCTTCTTGTTATACAAAAATGTTAGTTGTTAGCAGTATTTACATAAATAATATATTATATATCAAATATTATCTTTTTTAGGGTACTTTTTTTGTTATAGCTTATAAAATATTTTACTAATAAATTACAAAAACATTCTTCTCTTTCTTCCTCTTCTTCATTTTTTCCTTCACCTTCTCTTTCTCTTTCTTCTCTTTCTTTTCTGCCAACATTTTTTTTCTTTCTTTCCCCCCCCTTTTCTCTCTCTTTCTCCCTCCACATTTAACTCTTCATATTTAATATTATATATTGTTATGAATTTAACTAATATTATTTCTATAAATATAACACATTTTTTAAGAATATAAAAGCAATTAAATTATACAGAAATGTTCACCTTTTGCATTGAAAAATTCTTATAATATGTATTATTTATTAAATTTAAAATGTATTATAGTTACTTTTTATGATTTTCTTTTATTAATGATGTTTAAATAATTATTATATTAAAAATATATTAC